>JAGXCT010037080.1:5788-81405 GCA_022495035.1 Philopotamus ludificatus | reverse complement strand
TAATAACCGAAGCTAATTTCTTAACTTAAATAACCAATTATTACACCATGCCGCTATAATTTTTACATTATATAACTATATTTTCTTATAAGCAGCACCATTGTTCCTTGGGAGAAAAAATCCAAAACAACTTAATATAAGTTTGCGTAGCAGATATACGGTTATAACAACATAACCAAATATTTATTGATTAGCAACCTTCCGTTTAATAATTTGACTACGATGGATGGATTGGTAGAAGATTCCTAGAAAATTTCCAAAATATTCCCCCCAGTGTCAAACTACGACACTGGTTAATTTTAATAGTATTTAAGTTGGAGTGAAATTTACATTATTTGTTTATAATTATTTATTCAACAAAAGATAGATAGCATTCATTTAAAAAATTCCAACGCGCCAAACTATCTACATAAATATTTTTTATAAAAAATCCATAATTGGCATCTTCCTCTTACATGCCCTCTGGCCAGTGTTATACAGAATTCCCTGAATTTATAGTTTTCGTAGGACACCTATTCGACTATTAATTTAGCTTAGTTGCGGTCAACTTACATTATCGAAATAGTATATGTGTTACCTACAAGCCATAATACTGATTAAAAAACCCCAAACCAATCAAAATCAACTGATGTTTGTTTTTATATGTGCACTTACTTCTCACCACAAAAAAACCATAACTGTTGACCAATAAATTATCTAGTCTCGAGACTTTCTCTCCTCTGTCTTTTTCTAGGGGGCTCAAGTTTGGAAAAGTATTTTTCACGATGAAAGAATTGCTATTGCACGACAAGGTTAATTATCACTTGGTTTAAACAAATAACGTTAAGAGAAAAGGAGAACCAATTTCAAGGCAAACTCTTCCTACTTACCTAGTCACAGTCGGGAGGGTATAATCTGATACCAACAGGGTAGAAGATACACGTCCAATGCCATAAATAGCCAAAAGAGGGAAACTCTTTACAAAAAACCGCATACCAAGACGATTTGGATTCCCGCGGTATGGACATATAAAGGCAGCCCTCACGTCACGTGTGAGACTCAGGTTACTCATTGGCTTCGACTAGCATTCGAGACTCTGTAAGGCCCATACATATTATAAAAAATATTATGTATATATTTAAAATTGAGGCATTTTAATCATTTTATACTTATATTTTAATATATTTATCGTGAAAAAAACAATGTGTGATTTGCATTACAGATTAACCAAGGTCGCCAATCATAGATATAATATAGGTTTAATCAATAATAAAATATAGGTTTATTTTAAAAATATAAAATAATATATAAATTTATAAATGTAAATTATAAGATCATCCTTTATAGAGCAATCCTACGACTAATACTTTCAGGTGAATAACGAATTCAATTTCGTTCATCTTGTTTTAAATAATAGCGTAGTTTTATATAAAAAAAATCAATTATTCAAACTACCACTTAAACATCGAAAGCCATGAAATAAATCTGGATTCCTGTTACAAAATCTTTCATTTCTCATACATAAATTAATTTGAGAATTTTTTGTTTAATTAAATTTTCTATAATCCGAGAGCAGTGTTTGCTAACAGACTGGTTTCGTGCAATATATACGTGGCTGGAATGAAAAACTTTAATCTCCATCTGCTAACTACTTTATCTGGGATTAAAAATTTGTCGGAAATGTATGTGTACAATTTTTCCAACTTAATATATAAGTTTCGTTTATATAATTGTATTCTATTGATATTGAAACCTTTTATTGATTTGCGGTTTGTTTTTCTGCGAAATATGACCGTCGTCGAGGAAAATTCTCGACCTGGGAAATGAACTATGGCTTTGCGATAGTTACGAAGGCTGACGCACTAACTTTCTAATTTATGTAGCGCCACTAAGTGAGGAAAGTATCTTCAACTCGCCGTGTCGTAAAAATTTTATAATATATTTGCGGACGACCGGTGATAATTTATAGTATTATTCAATTTGGAAAAGAAAGCCTTTCCATTGAAAGAACACATTGATTGGGCAGATTTATGTCTCATATCTGACGCGATTCTATTTATTCGAAACATTAACTACAATTTACTAGGGTATTTAGTTGTGTAAATGCTGTGTTTTCTTGGTTGTTAAATAAATCACGCTTATCAATTCACGCTTTCCATTATCTCAATTGTATATGAGAAATATCGTTTTGTGTAAAATGTATACAGCCATCCCCCGACTTACGCGGCTTCGCTTTAACGCGGTCGAGAAAAATGTTTTTTTTTAAATATGCTTATTATGAATTATATATCCATAATCCATGTGGAGATCGAATGATGAAACCACTATTAATCAACCGTGCTATAAATCTTTGAGCAATGAAGGATATCAATATAAAAAAATACCAGTACATTGGGCAGCAAATAAAGAAGCATGGATGATTGCAACAATTTTTACATATTGGTTTAATAACTCTTTTATACCGGAATATTATAATCAGAAAGCTACATGACAAAGTAAAAGCTTTTAATTTTGGACAATGCACCAGGCCACTCACATGAAATTCAGCAACTCAATGTTGTCTTGGTAATTTCACCACCAAATACTAAAGATTTAATACAACCTTTAGATCAGTGAATAATAAACACTTGCAAGACTTATTACATAAAACTTTCTAAAATTATAATTTTCAAAATCATTATGAGTTGTAAGAATGAAACAAAAATGATATTGTGGAATTGTTTACTGAAGAGGTAATAACCGAAGATGTATTAGTTAGGCTTATTAAAACATCTGAATCGGATCCAGAAAATGAGATTGAATATTTAAGTGCATCAGTCAAACCATCATTATTACCCGAAAAAAATTTAGAGAAATTAGAAAGAATTTTATTAAAAATTAATCAAAAATATGGAACGTGCTCTCAAATTCCAAAGAGACCTGTAAAACACTTGTGCACAATATGATTTATTATAAAAAATATTAAAAACAATTTAAATTCACGGTTATTTTTTTTTAAAACTACTCAGGATAATAAAGATTTTTTCCAGGGCTGTGGTTAAAAAAAAAACACGACTCCGACTCCGACTCCGACTCCGATGTTTACCAACAACACGACTCCGACTCCGAACTCCACGACTCCGACTTCACGACTCCGACTCAAAAAAGTTCAATTTTATCAGGTTGTTTTCCTACCTCTGCATATAGTTAATTCTGTCATGTTATAGTTATAAAAATAAAACGTGATCAAACTTTAATTATTTGCGTTGATTCTTAAAAATAGCATTGATTCTATTAAATCCACATTCATAGAAGCTCTCAAATCAGAATTAAGGTTTTTAAGAGCGGAAAATAACCGCTCTACGGATACTTAGGTTGGCGGTAATGCTGTAACGATCAATGCTGAATCTTTTACGATTTCTAGATACCGCTGTATTGCCATTTCAACATTTAACTTATAAGTTCGGTCAATTTTTTCCATTATTTTCAATGCATCATTTAATTCAATTTTAAATTTTGAAATAGAGTCTCCTTCATCTATATTGGGACTGGGATTCAAACGAGGACGTTTTAATTTCTCTTGTTCATTGAGATATTTTTCAAAATCCTCTTCAGATTCAGCGGTGTCGGATGAAGATGATGATGGCAATTAATACGTGCCTGCTGTCGTCTCTTAGAAGGCCTTTCATATGAACAGTTAATTTCAAGCCAGAGAGATTTAAGCTCCTATTTATTTTTCTTCCCGTCAGCATAGATCGAACCATGGGGTCAACATAGATCCCGAAAGCCAACGGAATATCGTTGTCAGTAAAATGTTTTTCTCTACATAGCATGGCGTTTTTGATTCCACCATCAAGAGTATTATTTAGAATCTTCATTCATACTAATTATTATACACATTATTATAATAATTATTATAAAAAAAATGTATTTTAAATTTTAACGAAAAAGGAGTCGGAGTCACTCGTTTTTCACGACACCTACTCCGACTCCGGCTCAAACACCGCGACTCCGGGACTCCGACTCCGACTCCGACTCCACAGCCCTGATTTTTTCACTTATTGTGTAGTTAAACTGACCAATTTTTCTAATAATCATGAAAACGATTTCCTACCAGTTAAATGGTCAGAGTGTTAGTAGATAGCAGCGAAACTGATAATACATACATTTTAGTTTATTAACTTGTAATATGTTTATGACGTATAAAAGTCTCTTATTTAATTTTGAATAATAATTTTTATTATAGCAAACTGGATTTTTTACTCTGATTTTTTATAAAATAGAACACTTTATTTGAATTTGTATGAAATCTTTGCCTTTTTTGCTCAGTGTTTGTGAGAAACGTATCTACCCCATAGATCGAGGGATGACTGTTCTAGATTCTAGTCCACCATGCGAAATCTTCTAAATAATTCTAAATGTTTTTAATTAAATATTATTTGATATACGTGCGTATATATTGAAATGATTCGTCTTCCTCCCGTGCGGCTCATCCATATTCATGAGCAATCAAAGGGTTAATGTTGTCACAAAAATTTAAAAGGCCGGCTCGAATATCACCATATTTATAATGCCGTCATCAAACTCGCCAGAATTGCGAAAGTTTGACCTTAGCGGCGATCAAAGCCAAAATTTCGAGTTAATTGAGACTTTTTTGATATCGAAACTAATGAAGGGTGGCCAAAAACACTTTCGGACCGAAACTCCGAAGAATTCATAATTAAATTTTCGCAATCGAGTTGGCAAAGTTTGCTCGGTCCACGGGAGGCTGGCTGTGCTTAATGGGTTCAGACCGGGGATGACAAGTGCCAATCATTCAACGGTTTAATACCGAAGTCAACTAACTGTTTTATCGGCACAAAGTGTCTTTTCAATAAAAAGATTTCTACTCTGTCAAACTGCCATTCAGCTCCGGCTAAATGAATGAACGATAAAGCTTTCAATAATTACCCGGGCCCAAATTGGCGTGCCAAATATTTCCAAGCATTGGCAAATGTTGCTTGTGCGCGCAATAAATCTGCGCACGCCGCTTAACGGATCGCTGTTGGGAAACTTGCTCAATGGAAATTTTTGCTCATATTTCATTTTCATAATGGACAATAATAATTCCCAAAAATATATATATTACACTTTTAATATTTTTATTTGCCATATATCCTAAACGTAATTTTTATTCGTACGTGCTCTTATAAATATTAGGTTTTTATCGGCTCCTTCGTTGACTCCGGTGGAAATGGGAGCATTTCCCAGCAGCAGCAGCAGCAACGAGTTTAAAATTGGATTAAACGAGTCCTAGCAGTCTGGAAGTAAAGGCTAAATGTTGTATTAAGGGATATCTTTCCTGCTTGACTCACGGTATTAAGTTGACAGCATTGCGCAGAAACAGAAATTTTCCCAAGGATTATACTCCATCATACATTATATATTTACACGTCTTATTGTATGTTTACATATGTATATTCCAAAAAAGACACATTTCCCTCTTTATATATCAATCATTATCAATTACTTTCTAAATTATAACAATCATTTAATAAGTCAATGCGTATTTGGTTGAGACTAGTTCTAGAACTTTCACACAAACTTCTTGCCGACGTGGATTACTGTGGATAAAATCTTTCAAATGCACTCGTGGCCCACGCGTAATTAAAAAAATGAGAGTACAGTTTTTTTTATATAAATTAAATTCCATTGGATAGATGATGATGTGTTGTTACGCGATGAATACATTAGCAGCAATCTACACAAAAGCAGCCAAATTTGAAAGGAGTTACTCGGGTGAATCAGACTACGTGTCAGAAATTCTTTACTTCGACAGCATCTAGACTGCTTTGTTCAATTTATACACTTACATACATGGGCGGCTCGTCTTTATACACTGCGGAACTGCAGCACCCTCTTGAAAGTTGAGAAAAAATATATTGTTATATTTATTTATTTATTTGACTGCGATGGATAGATGGCACAACAGAAAGATTCCACAGCGCCATTCGAAGTCTCACATATTAATATTCCCTCTAGTGTCAAACACTGCCTAATTTTTAAATTATTTCAGTTAGATTAAAATATATATTATTTATTAATAATTATTTATTCAACGAAGGATATCATAGGCAATACATTAATTAATTCCAAGGCGTTAAACTACTTATATACATATTTTATTGTCTATTTTCTATTGGTTATATATTATATATATGCGCTCTGACTCGTTGCAGTCATATTGACTCGCAGCACCTCTAAATATTTTACCCACGAGACTCCATTGCCTTCATATTAATATATTATACAAATATATATTCCTATATGAAATAGATAAATTACTAGTAAGAAATTGTTCAAAACTTTTAGATAAATCAACAATAAAATGACTTACAAATAAAATATTATCCTTAAACCTCTATGTTATCATGCAAGAACGAGAATTGAAAAACATGTAAATCTCACAGAAGATGTAAGGATAGATTACTTCATATAAAACTCAATGTGTGTTTCTATAATTGGCCTTATTTTTACTGTTTAGTTTATTTTCATCAATTATCAAAAAAAATAAACAGTTATATAAAATAATTTATTCTACTTATATTTGCAAGTTTCCATTATGGGCGCCACCTCACTACTGTTTTTTCTTCCGCCAATTGCGAGGATAGGTACTCTCGGAAACTCTCCGGTAACCTGAGCTATTACTCTGCCTAACAGTAAATAATTTTATATGATTAATTAATGACGGCATTTTAACATTTTTATTTTTTATTATCCTAGCATCTTTATCCATATTTATGTTTTATGATTAACGACCTTGGTTAATCTGTAATGCTAATCACGCACTGTTTTTTTTATGTTCTGTTCTTTAAAATCCATAAACTAGTACATAAATTATTTTATTTTATTTTTGGTTTTAAAATGTAATTTTGATTAAATTAACATTTTATCTATCTAATTTTTTTTTAAAAAGTATGATTAAAATAATAAATATGCATCTATGTATGAATTTCATATTTCGCAGGCGCCTAGAATATCGCTAATGGAATTTTCATACTCAATCTATAATCTCATAACAACGCTAAGTTAGTGATAAAGCCCTGGTGAGTAAATTAGATTCAATGACATCGTTACCTCTTTTAAATAATGAGATTAACATATATTTTTCTCTAATAACATTTTTTTTTTCAGATAAAAATTATCAAAAATTTGCGTAACCCCATTTTGCCGCCAGATTTGTCCTGCGTTGGTTTTATGTTCTGAAGTGCGTTTCTTCCCATGTTACACATGTGACCAATTTGCATACCCTAAAACCGTTCGCCCCGGGAGCAAAACACGTTATTCCGTCCACGGAGTGGGATAATCCTTTGGCACGATGGGAGGGGGGAGGGTTAGCCCCCATCCCGTGATCTCACTCCCTGCCACGGCTACCTCCTACCGTTACAATATCAATTCTGGAATAATCTCCTTTTGATAACGCGCCATTGATAAATTATTCGCCATCGATTTCGGCCACGGCCGAGGCATTCCATCAGTTTACAACTGGAGAACCCTGGGCCTGAGTGCTCTCGGAACTCTGTGTGTGTTTGCAGAGCAATTTTCGATTGTCTGGCTCTACTGTGCTCAAGACGTATTGTTTCGCCTCATTTACTATTCATAGTTGGCTACGTCCAATGCTGTTTATAGCAATTTGGCTCTTTGTTACAAATGCGAAAGGTTATCGCAAAAAGAGTACGCGGGAGGCAATGAATAATGAAAATTTATTATGCAGAAATGGATAAATATACCTATGTGCTAATAAAATGTATTATTATAACTATTACATTTTAAATACCAGTAATTCATTTTTTTACTAATATTACGCTTTCGATACAACAGTAAAACTAAGATATAATAAATGATTTTGCTAAACCATCTATCTTCGATTACTAATATGCAAAATCTATTAACTGATTAAAAAAATAAAAAAAAGCTCTTAAATTATAAAGTAAATATAGAAAAATAGGGAAATTATAGAATATACAAAAATTATGAAAAGCATATATAAACCACGACACTGGTTAATTCTAATAATATTAGGTTGGGTTATAAATAACTTCCGACTCAGGTAGACAGATTCTATTGTTTGGACTTACTCGCAGTGAGTCACCCGACAAGGGAATTTTCGTTTACACTAGTTAGATAAGTGGCCTGTTATTCCAAACCTTTATAATGAACCTTCCGACTTCGATGACGACATTTTAAATGCGTTATTGGAACAAAATCCACATTAAACGGCATTTGGCAGAGAAACTCAATACGTCACAATCTACAGTTTATCGCTGCCTGAAATTGAATGAAAAAAACTTTCAATAATGATGAGCAAGTCATTCAGGCCCTCGGTACTTTCTTTTAATCCAAACCCACCAAATTTTATGATTAATATAATTTTGTAAATTTTTATAGCAAAAAACTAATATTTAAGTTGGATTCAAATTTATATTATTCGTTTTATAATTATTTATTTAACGAAGGATAGATGGCATTAAATTAATTAATTCCAACGCACCAAACTACCCACAAATAGTTTTATAAAACATGCGGTGATAATGGGTCTCTTCCTCTTACATTCCCCCTGACTAGTATTATAAAGAATTCCCTGAATTGATAGTTTTCGTCGGACAGCTATCTGACTACGAACTCGGCTCAGTCGCGGTTAACTTACATCATCGAAATATTATAAATGTTACCTACAAGCCATAACACTGGTTATATGGTTATATAATACTGGCTATAAACTATAAAATGAGAATAAACTACTTTTACGATCAATTAAAAAATATTTTGATATTAATTTTAAAATAATATGTACGTATATTTACATTCTTTATTAAACTACTATACACTAATTATGACATATGATTATAGACAGAATATACTGTTTACCTTAAGTACGGCATCACCATTTACATCGCAGATTCGCTGAATATTCCGCAGACGTTCACTTCTCGTTCACTTCTGATAACATTTAGACTTATGACTCCAGTTACCGGCACCGTCCTATCTAGATTTAACAAACAACAACTATTACGATATTCCAGACGTTTATAAATGTTATTGTAAAACTTATGGCGATAATTCGCTGCTTTAATCATATATTTATTTCGCATCCTGCTGCGGCTTCCGCGAATATCTGCCAAACTTTCGGGATTATAAATGATTTCCAAATGTAAGTGTAAATTTGTAAACTTGAAATGAGTTTATGCATTCATATAGCGATAAAAAACATTAGGCATAATAAAATTGCTTCCGCTCGGTTAACCAATACTCGAGGACATCGCAATGCTTACAATAAGAGAATAAACCGATGTAACGACACTCGGCTCAGCAAATTGAAATATTACCTCTTCAAACAGTCTACTCTCGCATATCGAAGCATCGTACGATGAAATGATGTAGCTTAGTGTGTTTTTCATTGTATTTGAAGAAAAGAGTGCCGTCAGATGTGTGAGCGTGATAAACGGTGATGAAGATGGCACATTCCGGTGTATAAAAGTTTATGGAGCCTCTCACAATACATTTTGCAGGTGAATGCTCCGGGCTAGAGTTGAATTGCACAGAACTATCGTAGAAGCAGGCGATATAAATGTAATAGGAGATGGAGATTTTTTTTCTTTCCATTATAGCTTCGTCTGCCTTACAGGGAGGCCTTTCTGTACTCTTTTTTTCTATTTTACACTATGGGAATCGACGGAGTGTTCATTAAAATTCCTCTTCTGCGTATATTGCAAAGTTTACTGCGCATCTATATAACAGTAAAGCTAAGTTGGAATGGATATCCTAAATTTTTATTTGCAGTCTCTATCAGATTCTGTGTCCCCTGTGGCATTGCGTAACGATGGAAATACGATCGCATAAAAATAGTTTGCTCGTTTCGAGGCCAATATAATGTACAACGACCAAAAAAATATTAACATGAAAATATGTGTGGTATTATTTATGAATGCCTAATAAAATATCGAAAACTATATCATGTGTAGATCTTTCTTTCATTTTTCAATGACCTAAACGACCCAATTAAATGCATTGTATGGAGTGATGTTGCAATATCTACAATGAATAACGTATGGAATAAGTTCATCCCCTGATTGGTCGGGCCCCTGAATTTTACTAGAAATAATAAATATTTGAAACATTGAGATCGCTTATATCGATCTCAGAGAAGCTAACAAAAGAAGAAAGAAGAACGACAAATATTAAAAAGTTTAATTTTGTTTATTTACATAAATTGATGTTAAATTAATTATTTATCCGAAACATTGCAAATTGTGTAAAAAATCGTACGTATAGAATGCACATTATAGGTGGTAGTGAATTTTTTTATGGGTGGGGCCTCAAATTCGAATTGCGCTTGGGGCCTCTCCCCCACTGGCTCACATCCTAAAATCTATCTATCGTCACTGATGATTTCTTCTTAATCACAAATCGAAATATATTTGAATTAAATAGATCTATTTATTAGGCATCGCATATAATTATTTCCAAGTTGTATTAAAATTAATGTCGGTAACTCTATTGCAAAAGTCAGTTAAGTAGTACAATAAAAGAATTTAAAAAACAGCAACGAGAAAAATAAGCGTTGTTGTCGATTCTTCAGCAGCCTCCGTGGGGTTCATTGTGGAATGCTGGAATATATGCGGAATAGTTTTGCATAATACGTTGTATGATGATAGTAAAAACTAGTCTATCCGCATGAGGCTGCCCATAAAACGTATCGAGCTCTTGTCTACCAGCATCCGAGTACATCGCATACACACCGTATCTTTGCATATCACAGAATACGACGAGAGAATGATTTTTTTCATGTAAAACATTTTCCATATAAAAGATTTTGTCTTAAGTGGCGAATATCGGAAATATTTCTGCCGGAAAATCAGAAATCGAGTCACGTTACGGACATTTAGCAAGTGCACATATTTTATGAGATTTAAATGTTCTGGATGACATTCTCAAATTTCTAGAAATGTGTTTTATTTCGGGCACGAATAATATAAGCTGCCATCGCAGAGACAAAGCGTTGAAATGTGTCACAAAACGACTTTCAGCCGAAAGCGTTTTTGGAAAAAATACAATTCCGCCGAGGAAAAATTGAAAAGCACTTTATAATTAACTCAGTCGGGCACAATTGTACTCTTAACCTTTGAGAGTACTTCAACATATAAGATGTTTTAAAATCAAATTAGTTTATTATATTACATTGAATAATAATCCTGCATTATTCTTGAAAACCTAGTTAGCGGATATTGAGAGTAATTGAAAAAAATATAAAACTTAAACCCAAACATCAAACTTATAAAGCGAAAGCAAATGAAAAGTAATTTATAAAACTGTGTAGCCTCATAAACACAAATGCTTTTGCAAAGGAGAGCATATATATATAATTTAATTATTTATATATCTCGAGAAATCGAATTTAAACTATCGAGTTACTCACTGTTTGCAAAGTTTTTAGTTGTTTGGCACACTCGGCGGCATAATAGCGAAAAACATGCAAATTTGGTGAGTATTTCGTCACTAGCAATGAACGTTGAACTATAACATTTATTTGTGGCAATTTTCTAAAGTTACTCTTATTTTTAAGAAGGGTGACAAATACATTATTGGTGATTATATGCCAGTGGTTGTTCTATCCGGACCTGCCATGCTGTTTTTTTTCATCACGTATAGAGAAGACTCATGGATTTCGGCCTGAACGCTTAACAGTTACATGTTTGCTTAGCTTTTCAAACTAGGTGTCTAAGTCACTGGATAAGGGGATCCAGGTCGACGTTATCTAAACAACTTCGGTAATCCCACAGGATTCTAATTTGTGACCATTATTATTCGTTTTATTTATAAACGACATACGGCATCCTTTCTTGTAATTTATCACTCTTTGCAGATGACTTAAAACTATTTAAATCAGTTTCCTCAATAAGTGATGCTCTTGTGCTGCAGCTGAAAATCAATTCTTTGCTCGGATAGGCATCTACTTATCGTCTCCCGCTTAGTGTTGGAAAATGTCAGGAAATGACATTTTCGAGATCTAAAGAATATCTAACCTCTGATTACATGTTTAGGAACGTAACTTCTACGAGGCAGTCGTCAATCAAAGATCTGGGAATTCTATTCGATTCTAAATTTAGGTTCAATTCACATACCAAGTATGTAATAGAATCTATTACGTACTTCGTACTTACGTACTTCTTGAGCATAGCACATCGTACATAGCCCAACATTCTTGAGCATAAAGAATGTTGGGCTATGTCTTGAGAAATTCTCATTACATACATAGCAACTTAGTTATACCAATGCTATACGATACAATGGTTCGGAGTTTGCTAGAATCAGGATGAGGGAATTTTGATTATACCCTGCTTATACTCCAGCGCATGGATGTTGGTTTGTCTGGGGTATATAACCCTCTATAAAAGAAGGTCAATCTACTTAGCAAAACACTTCTTCAAGCTGGTGGTTGGCGCAGTACATAACCCCGTTGTACTGTGCTAGTTGCTCTTATGGGCGCCACCTCAGTACTATCGAGCTACCACCTCACTACCGTGAGAATACGTGCTCTCAGAAACTCTCCGGTAGTAAGAGCAATCAGTTTACTAAATCAATTGGCTGATTACGTAGATATTTTCAATATAAAGAACCCCCCTTTCGTTAATCTCATATATGATATTTTATAATACTATATAGTAGATCAATTAATGATGATATTTGTTATTTTATAATAATATTGTTTATTTTATGCTATGCTTTACATACATTATTTGTATTTTATACTTTATTCTTTTTTAAATAGTTTCTTCATTATTGTACTTATTATATGCTATATTTATTTTTGTTTTTTTACCACTATAAACGTTTATGTTTGTTATACGTGGTTGGCAAATTGGATTACTCTGTAATACCAACTACGCATTTTCTTTTAATAATAAATAAATATTTCAGCCACATAGTATTATTTACGTATCGCGGGTCGAATTGGATCGGAGCCCAGTGGAATTTCATCTTAGTTTTGGATATTTTTCCTATCGAGTCTTGCACTTGAATCACTATCGGAACAAATAATGTAAATCAGCGACGTCTGTCATTAGATCTCATGATCTCAATGTACGTATCGAATTGTATATAATCGTGATGTCTGATTCAAAGTTATTTAGCCGATTTTATGACCCTGGCTTTATTTAACCAGATCGGTAACGAAGTTGTCGTGTAATTAAACGATTGGTCCCACGATAATACGAAATAATTATTCACACTCGGCGTTTGTTAATTTGCGATTGTAATATATTACCGAGAACTTTGGCAAACAAAACCTAAAATATTTATTCAGCCCGTTATCAATGCAGTGACAGAGGCCCAATTCATTTTCCAGATAAAGTCGAGGAGACAGACAACAAAAGCACTCGGAGCTCCGCCGGTGATTGATCCGCGCTTTCCCTTTGCCAATTTTCCAACATTAATTATGATACGCCTTTCTATGCAAATTTATTATGTTCGCGTTGTATGTTTCGGTTATGATTTAATAATTAATTGCATGTGCTGTGCTAATATCAAGCAGGTGCGTATCATTTGATAATTGTGATGTACTCGACTGTGTAATAAATAACTCCAAATAATTGAATCAGTTCGTTGATTCGTTAGTTTGTGAATTGCATTTTAATATACAAATGTGGAAATTCAATTGTTTGATGAAATAATATTACTTCTATTAAATTTGCGTATGCATAAACCAATCAAACGTTGTAAACAAATAGTTTACACCGTTTGATTGTTTAAAAAGCATATGATTACTTTTTATAGCTATATAATTGATAATGAAAATGATTATTGGTGATATATTCAAAAGCAGCATCAATCCAGCGCTTAGCGATGAGACCGTCCCGCCACCCTACTGCCGCCCCGCATCCATCCAATACACAACGCTAGTAGTGCTGATGAGCAGACAGCGCTCTTTATCTACACCAGCCGCCCCTGGAATAATTGTAAGAAGTATTTTGCCCCCTATATTGATCAGTAAAAGAAAAAAACGACGTAATTTTTAAAAACTAATGTTCGGTTGGCTAATATTGATACTAAAAATGGTTTATCTTGTAAATGTTGGGATATTTTATGTACAAGGAATGATCAAATGTTGAAGTTATATCAGAAGCATTCCCTAATTTTTACATTTAATAAATTTAGGGCACAAAATAAACAAGGTTTTAAATTAATTATTCATAATTGAGTTAGCCAGCTTTTATCTATATCTTTTTATCTTCGAAACAATTTTGAATTCATAACATTTATTTAGCTCCTTGCGTGAGTTTGTTTATATCTTCTCAATGTTGATAAAACGTTGTGAGTTCATATTATAGTTCAGCTTTAGGAATCGAAGAAAGTGATAAAGGGCCATTTCTGGCAACTGGGGTACTCTGACTCACGATGGTACTTTTAAATTAATATAATCAGTGTTATGGCTTGTAGGTAACATGCATATTATTTCTAAACTGTAAGTTAACCGCAACAAAGCCAACTTAGTAGTCAGATAACTTAGGTTTCAGACGAAAACTCTGAATTCAAGGAATTCTTTATGATACTAACGGGGAGGGGGGTATGTAAGTGGAAGAGATCCATTACCTCCCCATGTTTCTTAAAAATATTTTTGTGTGTAATTTGCGATTTGGAATTAATCAATTTAACGCGTCTATCCGTCATTGAATCAATAATTATAAACAAATAATATTAATTTCAAGCCAATTGATATATTACTAAAATTTACCAGTGTCACGACTTGTAGGTAACATATATTTTTTACCAAACACATAAGTTATTGCTATTTTTGGAACACCAACCAATAACTTGGACGATTATATAACCAAACGCGTTTTAATTAGTATCATTGTTTAGATATAATTCAAAGAGCGGGTTGGGTCCACGCGCACATACATTTTCAAAGGACACGGATTTGATCACTAATTGCAACTCGCTTGGTCAAACAGCCACCGCCTGATTAAAAATTAATTTTGCAAAATTGCTGGTAAAATCTCAATTACGGCAACAATGTACTGGAGGCAACTCAATTATTCCGCATGTTGGCGAAAAAGCCGCAAATTTAATTTTGCCAAACTGAAAATCACAACACGGCCCAAATGTACTACACACACCTACACCCATGGACGAGGCGACATGCGGAATTTTAATTGAATTTGACGCGAAACAATATTTAAAATTAATTATCCCGTATTTTTGCACGTCCCCTATTGATCGATCCGATATTCGTTGTTTTATATCATTCGCTTGTCTATGATTAATCACGTTTAATAATTAGCGGATCCAGATAGTGCTTTTCCCTGTACAGATTCGCCCGAAGACAATGTTCGTGACCTGATAAACAATACTGTTTATCAATGGTAACTTGGAATATTCAGTATTCCTCACGCGACATAACCTCATTATTCGAAACACATGACCAATATTGATTCCTGGATAATTTAAGCAAAATACATTTTTCACGCGTTTACTACATTTTTTTAACCATTTTGTGTAAATATAGACATAATATTTGTTGTTGAAAATTTTAAGATAATAAAAGCTGTCATAATGCTTGATTTCAAAAACTATTTAAAAATAGCTCGAAACTCGTGTAATTATTTGACGCCGATTTTATTTATTTATTTATTTCATAAAAAATAATATGTGATTGGGATAACAGATTAACCCAGATCGTCAATCACGAATAAAAACATATTAAATCAAATGCAAATAAAGAGTAGAAATTTAAATTACCAACAAGAAAAAAGCAATTTAGAGACCGGAAACATTTCGAAATCTTTTAAAATGTCATTTTGATTACTATATTTTTTACCTTGTAAAAATAATTCGTAATTACAAAAAAAATAATAGTCCGTTGGCGAAACATTTGGCGAATATGGTGGATGCAGTAAAATTCCGTATCCTAAATAAGTTAACTTATCTACAGTTTTCGAAGCTTTATGAGGCCGAGCGTTGTCTTGTAGCTTGGCTGTTTTTAGCTTAGTTTTTTGTGAGATGCCGTGAAATGGTTATGTGGCTAACTTCTAATTCTCTTCCAAGTCTCCGAATATCCAGTGATTTAGACACAAAATTTGAAAAACCGAGAAGACCCGTGACTGTTGAGCGTCCAGGCTTCAAATCCATGTTGCCCATCGATAATTCTACTTTCAATATGGTGAAATATTTATTTATGCAGAATCATCTCGAACAACTTGGCAGGTCCAGAGAGTACAGCCACTGGTCTGTAATTTATAATTTTTAATTTATCTCCTTTTTTAAATATGGGAGTATCTTTCGAAAGTTTCCACAAAATTTCAATAGTAGACCCCAATATATGTGCGAATAATACTCGGTAAACTCAGCAAGTACCGTAAATAAATAACAGGTGCGGAACTTCTTTATCTAAGAAAAGTTTTTAATTACTCCTGAGCGATAATTTAAGTACTGCGAGAACTTAGATATACCTGACAAATGTGGGTTCAAATTCAGAAAAAACATACTTTGACTGTGGGCTATTAACACTATTTTAGTCAAAGGGAGAATGAAACAGAGTCTTGAGGTGATAAACACTATTAGAGACGAAAGCTGGATTACCTGGAGTACGTGAGCTGGAGCAGCAAACAAGTCGCCTCATCGTATCATATACGGAAAGGTCATTGACCCACAAGAATAAATTGGGATTATAAATCCAGAGGAGCGTATGCTCCTTACATTTTTTATAGAAAATTGTATTGTTATAAACATTCACTTTGCTGGAATGAATTGTCACGCTAGTCGTGCTGTGCTCGATATTTATCTGTGATATATTAAACTTATCTAAGCCCGAGAGCTTAGCATTATCTCCAATAACACAATAGATTTACATGCATCTAAATTTGCATAAATTGAATAGATAGTGCAATGTCCCATATCTCGCACAACCCATTCACGGCGTGGGTGTACTTGCCGCACTTCCGCAATCAATGGCAAAATTTAGATCGTTTGATTTTAATAAAATATTAACTCTAAATAGAAGAGTTTTCCATTAGACGAGTGATTTTCAATCCGTATTTTACATCGCAGTAATGGCAAGTCGTGGGGAAGGGGAGATATGGCCGAAGAGCCGAACTCGATTGAATGGAAAGGAACGAATGCATTTTTGCGAGATGGAAATGCGCCTGGGAAGCCATGGACGATCTTGCATACGCGCCATATCCATAAATATATACATAAATCACCACAACAATACATATTAAAAATCGAACCAATAATTATATCGTGTTATCGAAAATGTGCGCATTATCCTTTTCTACCCCGACATAGCCTACAGGAATTTTCAATAATTGGCTATTATAAACATCGTTATGTACTCTCCTTGTACTAAGTTTATCGATCCTATACACCAAATGTAATTCCGGCTCTCGGGAGTCTATACAAGCACTCAAATTGTATCTATGTGGAATCCGCAATGTTCGTTTATACTATCGGGTTATATTGATGGCAATTATTTTATAATGGCAGTGTGCGAAAACTGGGACGACGTTAATATCGCGGCTTGAGTGTTTACCAGCTCGGGAGCCATCTTGGTATTATAACGTGCGAATAAAATGTTTATGGGGTATGCGACTTTGCACACTCGCCGCTCATAATAAGGTACATTTATTCAATGTTCTGTAATTCATTCTTGAATCTAATTCGAGTATGGGAATTTTTTTTTAATTTTATTTATTTGAATATGAATGGCATAACAGAAAAATTCCAACTCGCCATTCACTAATATGTTTTTTTAAGAACCTAAAGATACAAGGGCAATGAGTTTCTCACATTAATATCACCCCTCGCAGTGCCAAACCACGACACTGGTTAATTTTATCAATATTTGTTTGAATTGAAATTTATATTATTTGTTTTATAATTATTTATTCGACGAAGAATTGACGGCATCATGTAAATTATTACCTACGCGCCAATCTACTTACATAAATACATGTCGAGGTAATGGGTTTCTCCAACTTACATACTCATTGGCTAGTGTTGTAAAGATTTCCCTTTATTCATAGTTTTCGACTATATCTGAATACTAACTCTTTTGCTCTAACTTTTTGAATTTGTCTAAAAAAGTCTAAAGAATAAATATAAATATCCATTGGCTTTTATTGTCCGCAATTGCGAAAAAAAACATAAAAATAACAATATTGTTTTACAATAGCACGGGTGTGTTTTTTATCGCTCTGTACCGAATATGAGCGAGAAAATACATCGCGCATATGCAAACGAGAGCGAGAAAAAATATCGTACTGTGCAAGTGGTGAAAGCACATGCGACGCCCTGGGAGCGGATCTCAGTCGCAGCGGAACATCGTCGAGTTCGCACGTTACTTCCGCGTCATATTGATTAATAAAAAATTCTAAATTATCGACTGAATTATGAAGCATATCATGAGTAACAATTTCTATTCTTAGATAAATCCAATTTTAAAACAAATTTCAAGGTATTGTCGAAGAATTTATCAATATATTGACTCGAAATGTTTCGGGTAAATTTTTATACATTCATTTGATACAAAATAAACCCCATCGGCCAAAGCCGTTGGTTTCGAGCCGCCGTAACGGATCGGTTAATAAAAACGATATACATTTCTCATTTTTCAGTAAATTACTGAAATATGATAACGGTAATTGCCTCCTATTGACAAGATGTTTTAGAATGATGGTTCCGTAATGAATGGGAAATAATTAAGCGGTCTAATTATTCTAATTGTTCAAGTTTTATATAAGAAAATAATTAGGGAAGTTATAATCAACATTTTAATTTAAAGTATATTATTACACAATATATTTTGCAATGAAAATACTAGAGATTACTATTAATAATAAACAGAAATTTTAATTTACGTAATGAACTTCTTAATAGTTATTATTCTTAGAACGTTTGGGTTAATAATTATATAGATTATCTTTTATCAGCGACCACTGACATGTTTATTCCTGGCCGTGTACACGTTTTTACTCTCAACCCGTTGCGGACGATGCGATAGAATAAACAAATAAATAAATAAAATTGTATAAATGAAAGAAGCCTCGTAAGAAAGTTGCGATGTTTTGCGAACAGCTTACGAGGTCACATAAATTCCATAGAAAACGCGGAATTCCATTGTACATTTTCCAGATAGTACTTCCTCGCGAAGAACACACGGCGCTTTCACCGGCGACCGGAAAATGCGATTTTTGACCTCGGCTCGCATTCAAACGCGAATAAATTTAGTATTCATCCGCGAAAAAATAAAATAAAACAAATTCGAGCGCCAAGATCGCACTTATAAAATTTGGAAGTTAATTTGTAGCGTAATGTTTCAGCGTAAAATATTTTTACGCTCCGGATACTTAAAGTGTATAAAGGAATTCTTTTGACGGATAACCTAATATACATTTTTAAGGTAGTTTTAAGTAATAACATCTCGGGCCTAATGCAGAATTTTACTACGAAATTGCTTTTTTATGTTGTTTCAGGCCCGACGCGAAAAATGTCTTGTATCTATGAATAAAAAAGTCGACGCAATAAATTACATACTTTTGTCCATAAAGCGGGCGGCGGAGCCGGAAGTCGGAAGATACATGAAAGTCTTCATGTGTTTGTTTCCGGATGGAAATGAGCCGGGGTTGCGGTGGATAATGGAGCAATCTGGAGACCGCAGGAGGCTAAATCATGCCTTACACAGTTGAACGTCTGTCCACATTTATCTAAGTGAATCTAGTGAGCCGGGTATTCGATTCCCAGCGGAGTCCCGGAGTCCCGAGCTGCTGGATTTGCTGGCTGGCGTCAAACGGGAACCGATCGGCTCGCTAGACCGTGTGCATACATCGCTCCGTATACGAATGGGCCAATTTTCTTGTCGCCCATTTGTATTCATGCTATACGTCCTATAATAACCGGAAGAGGGAAAACTCCAAAATTTTCATAACAGCAATATGCCACTAAATGCTGGGATCCGTGACGCAGTGGAAAATTCAATTGTATCCTTGAAAATAAATGATCATTCCCATAATAATATCGAATCTACAATCGATCCCATTATAATTAAAACATGGAAGCTATACAACTTTATAGTATCACATCAATATTTATTTGTTTCAATTAAATCAACCAACTTAATAACTACACATTGTTTTATTTAAATTTATTTATCTACCAGATTGCCAATCAGGGCTATTGTAAAAATTACATACATTCATAAAATTCAATTCATTCGGTTGAATTGACATTTTTAATCAAAATTTCAAATGATTTATTGAATAATTGAAATATAAAATACAAAACTTTTAGTTTATATGTATCGGATATATGTATGAGATCATTAACAATGCTGGACTTTGTCTTGAGATGTTCTAATTACATACATAACACCTTAGTTATACGAGTGCCATACGATACATTGGTTCTGAGCTTGCTCGAATCAGGATCTACTATCTGGGTGCTATATGACACTTATATGACTATCGTCAGACTAGAGAAAATCTAAAAGATTTTTTTAAGATATCTCTATGTGAGGGCAATTGGATTTTACCCGAGCTTATACCCCAGAGAATGGATTCAGCGTTGCCTGGGCTATGTAACTCTCCAGAGAAGAAGGCTCAATTTACTTGGCAAAGCACTTCTTCAAGCTGTTTGGTTGGCGTAGTACATAACCCCCTTGTACTGTAAGAGTATCCCTTATGGGTCACCTCACTACCAGCGAGCTCGATCGCGTGTGTTTTTTCTTCCGCCAATTGTGAGGACAGGTGCTCTCGGAAACTCTCCGGTAATCAGAGCAATCAATTTACTAAACCATTTGGCTGATCACGAAGATATTTTCAATGTAAAGTACCGCCCTTTCGTTGATCTCTCATTTGAGATTTTATAATACCATATAGTAGATTAATTAATGACGATACATATATACTTAAATACTCTATCTACATACCTTTTTATATGTTATACCATTTGTGTAACTATTTGTACAACAATTTTTTATGCGTGGTTGGCAAATTGGATCACTCTGTAATGCCAACCATACATTGGCTTTAAATAAATAAATAATATTTTTAATATCTAATAAATAACACTTATTTCACTGATTATATAATGAGCATTTAAAAAAAAACATGTAGTTTTATCAAATATTTAAGGATTAAATAATGTGACAACAACATTTGTTGCTAACCAAAAGCAGTGCTAAATGGATATTTTTCAGGAATTGTTGAATAGTGCCAACGACGACTTAAAACTTTTAAAATATATCATAACAGGCGATGAACCATAGTGATATATGACGTCGAATCAAAAATTCAATCGTCCCAATGAAACCTTCCGGAGGAGTCAAAGCCTAAAAAAGATTGACAATTTTATCAATCCTTATTGATCGAGTTTAACCCATCATCACGGCGGTTCGAAAACAACCGAGTCATCCGAAGGGGGTCTATCAGAGACTGCAAGTCTTTCAAGTCAAGATATTGATAAATTCTTAATCAATGTCTTGTCATTATTTAAAAAAATGGATTATGCATCATAATTTGGTAGATGTTCTGGATTTTTTATTTAATCAATATGACACGTAAATAACAACCGCACTCGACGATGTCTCGCCGTAGACTGAGTTCTCGCGGCATGTGTCACTACATTTCACTCGTACTTGGCACATCGTGCTGGATGCATGTCAAAAAAAACATCGCCCCTGTGGTAACCGAAGCGAATTATTTGTTTTTCAAGAAATGTCAATGATTGTTTATAATTTTTAGTCTTTAGACTTTTTAGACAAATACAAAAAGTTTGTGACATGTAGGATTTATATTAAAAAGAGTTATTCGAAAAAAATCTAAAACTTTGGGTGCCAAATATACCCCCATCGGCATCGCCATGTTAAAGGTTTTTCTCGCTGTTTTTTTATTTTTTATTTTAACAACATACTCAACACTGTTTATTACCACCAGATCGTACGGTAAATAAAAAATACTACCTGAAGGTCTATACCGTTTGCACCAGGCAGCTGAAGAATTGTGTCGAATATTTCACCATGATAATGCATCAACTAAGGCGTTTTGTCAACACAGGGTAAATAAAGGCTGAGTCACGAAAGAAGCTAAACACCAAACCAAAATTTGCATTCTTGAAGTGTCTCGAAGATTGGAAATTGTTCTGACATAAGATAGCTGGCACAAGGATCTTATTCATTCATCACCAGGTGGCATCTTCCCCAAACCACTGTCGTAGGTTCTTCAGTCAGAAGTTCTTAGTCTTCCGGGTACAGGTCTTTCTTGAAACTTACCCTGAAGAATGAGTTATAGTATTTGATATGTTTTGAGATGTTAATAAGTATTTTTTTTTTATTTTTATGATTTTCAAAATCTCTTGGTCCTTGGTCATTCTCCTCAACGTTAACTCTATCCTCCCAACTGATACGACCATGCGTTTGTACACTCACATTTTAAAAGCTTCTAGGCGGTTACTCGGCTTTTATGTGAGCCTCCACGCCTCTCCTCCGTGCAGAAGAACGGAGAACACTAATCTCATTTTCAGGGTTTGATTCAAATGGTGTTCATAAAGTTTTTTTTTTAATCCGGATAAATGTCGTCCAGGCCTTCTTAATTTAACATTTCATTTCTGTCATCTGATTCCAACTTCCCAACAAATATCAGTTAGATCAGAGGTTCTCAATCTTTTTCGGTTTACGGCTCCCTTAAAACATCAGATTTTTCCCGCGGCTCCCTTAATACATCAGATTTTTTTCAAAATTTTTGACCTTCTTGAGAAAAGCTAGCGCAAAAATTTCGAGAATTGGGAATTCCAACAAATTTGCCGAATTGTTTACTGAATTTTTCGCGGCGCCCTTATGAAGACACCTCGGCTCCCTGGGAAGCTCACACTTTGGCTCACACTTTGGGAAACCCTGAGTTAGATAATACAATAAAATATTATTGTATAGGATAATAAGGGGTAGAAGGTCGTAGATAACATTATAAATCTATCCTTAAATAGACATATGAATAATTACCTAATCACTTAAAACAATGCAACCATTATATTTTTACTATTATAATTAATACTAATTAATTAATACTCAGGTTGTGAGTATTTGAGTCGCATACATACATTAGTTGTGATTACTCACATGAAACAATTCGGATCAAAATTAACCATCGCACCCAGCCGGTCGGTTGAGGTATCATTGTTCTAATATTAGCAAGCGTGTATCGCACAGCGGGCTGCTGCATGATTTATAGATTCCAATCGTAGGATATTGTCAACAGAGGGTGATTATCCGAGGAAGCCCGCCGAGGTCCGGGTCTCTTTGAGGACCCCGGGGGGCCACGCGAGCTGTGGACCCTGAACATAATGAATGACTCATCAATCAAGCTTGTCGAGCCTCGCCCCCGCCCCCGGGGAGGCTGCGGCAGACGCGGCAATATCACTCGCAGAAACACGATGTTGCAGATTTTAGCCTTTTCGCAGACGCGACACTCGATCTTTGCACGATGCTGATTCCAGCACGAGACCGATTGAAATAAAATATAAATTATTTGCGAATCTCGAGACGTTGAAAATTAAATTTAAAATTCTTGAAGCGACTGTCAGTTTGCAATCGGCTGAATCATCGCAGCCCGTCACATTTCAGCTCGACCATGACGAAGGTAGACATTTATTGACAAAACTAAACTGACAACTTTGAATTAAAAATTTAAGGCGCGTCTTGTAAAATGTTGTATTTTGATCTTAGACAAACAAAAAATTGCGTTAAAACGCAACTCGCTGTACAGGTTTTTCTTTCAATAAATATATACAGACGCGTGCGTAATCATATTTCTCTGTTAATGCATCAATAGAGGCCAGGATTCGTCTTGTAGAGCGTCGTTATTAAGTGTTTTAAGCCTGCTAATGGCATGATTACGCACACGTCCGTGTATATTTATTGAAGGATAATTAATTGTTTAATTTAATTTTTAAAAGGGTCAATTTGAAATGCAAAAGGTTTGCAAGTGTAAAACCTGTATTACGCGGAATAATACGTCCTTGATGATCTTTGAAATTGAAAATTTGTGACCGGAGTTCCGGCGCTTTTGGAATCACGCCAACACTTTATCAGCCGCTATTTTGAATCGGATGCAAACAGCCAGCTCGCACAAAGCGAGGCTTGCAGCGTTATTAATGATTCGATTTATGTCGCTAAATCGTTTTTTAAAGACAAAAAAAAATGATGAAAAACGGTCTCGACATTTTTATTAAACCGAACGAGAATCGGTTTTCATGCGAATATATTTCATTCCGAGACACTTTCGAAGTGTACTTCCATCAAATATGAAATATCTCTCTGCAAGAATAGATGATTGCCAAATTTCCCCTATCCACGCGTGACAGTTCCATTATCTCGCACCCACCGCCGCGGAACGATCACTCATTTTCGTCAACTTAATTAGGGTAATACCGACAGTAATGAGGTGGAGGGGGCGATAGTGCGGGGGTAATCAGCGCGTACTGTTTGTCAGTGAAACGAATGAATCTTTCATCAATCAGTCCTGATCCGGGCGCATCAGTCAGTGCGAGTCAGTAGGCGACAGACGAAGATAAAACGTACCGGGCCATCACTCTTGTTTTACGGGACCGGCTTTGTGCTGTATGTAGCGTGTGTACAAGCGGTGACAACGCTAATAAATATACAATATATGCGGTGTAAATTTTCAGTCATGGCCAGGTCAGTGCCGCTGAAAGAATTTATCTTTTACTGATAAAAAAAATCTGTTTCACCCGGATTTATTTCTGTTATATTCAATATTAACCAGTGTTATGACTTGTAGGTAAAATGCTAAGTATTTCGATTATGTTAGCTAACCCCGACTGAGCTAAGTTAGTACACGGGTGGGTGTCGACGACGAAAACTCTAAATTCAGGGAATTCTTTGGGGTTTATGTAAGTGGAAGAGACCCATTACCTCCGCATGTTTTATAAACAATATGTGTGTTGTTAGTAAGCACGTTGGAATAAATTAATTTAATGGCATTTATCCTGCGTTGAATAAATAATTATAAACAAATAATATAAATTTTAATCAAACTGAAATAATAATAAAATTAACCAGGGTCGTCATTTGACACAAGGGAAATTCATGTAAGAACCTGGCTGAAAAAAAGGGCTGCTAATAGAAGTACTTTATTTTATTTTAGTCGATTAATATATTTATGTAAGTGTTAACCAAAGAATAGTGTAAAAAGCTATGTGTAAATTTGATTTTTGATTATTTTATATTTTTATCATTTCAATGCCAAAGCATATATATGTTTATTACCACAAAGTCTGATATTAATATTTACACACATCACTAACCCATTGTTTTCACAATATCAGTATTCTATGTTAGTTAGTTAATTAAAATACATGTATAATAATTAATTTTAATAATAATACGCGCCGCCACTGCGTGGATATATAACTCTTGATTACATCTTTATGTATCGCATATGTGCGTGTGTATGCGACTCTGAAATTTGTGGTCGGATATGCTTGTTCGAGAAATTCAGCGAGTCATTCCACATCGTATTTTATTAACCAGTGTTATGGTTTGTAGGTAACGTGCATATTATTTCGATTTTGGAAGTTAATCGCGACTGAGCTAAGTTAGTAAGCGGATAGGTGTGCGATGAAAACTATGAATTTAGGGATTTTTTCATAACTCTGGCCAGGGGGAATGTACGAAGAAGGCACCTATGAATATAAATATCTATGTAAGTATTAGGTTTAATCATAAATAGCTTCCGATATTTTATATAAAATTAGGTGAGTTTGGACTAAAATAAAGTATCGAGGGCCTGATTGGCTTGCTCATCATTAATGAAAGTCTTTCCATTCAAAAGATTATTTAATGAACAGCAAAGTTGGTAGTCCGTAGAAGCAAAGTCTATGGAATATGCTAGATGTAGCAAAACAGACAAATTGAGCTCCAAAATTTTTTCTTGAGTCACTTTTGCCGTGTAACAAGATAACGCCTTTCCGATTAACGATTGTATGATGCTTTTTTAGAAGTTTTTCAGGAACTCTTTGTAGCTGCTGAACGTTTGTATCGGCAGTAATCATTTTATTACGCTTCATCGGCTTGTGGTGGATTATCCCCCAACGATCCCACCATACATACAATAAAGTTTTCTTGCCATAAATTTAAGCTTTAGGATCCGATAGAGGTGGTGGATCCTTATCCAATCATTGTCTTTTGCAGACAATATTTTCATAGGTGATCCATTTTTTATTGCGTCTTTTTGTCTTGTTTAAAAAAGGCTCGATTTTATGCCGTAAGAGTATACTTTGACGTGGATTTTGTTCCAATATCCCATTTAAAATGTTGTCATCGAAATCGGAAGGGCGACCCGCCTTGGGTCATCTTTCGAAGACTCACAAACCAATTTCTAACTGCCTGTTCGGTTATCAGGCTTTCACCGTATATACTGCATAAACCAGTGCTATGGCATGTTTCGATAATGCAAGTTAGCGCGACTGAGCTAAGTTAGTAGTCGAATAGTTGTCCGAAAAAAACTTATGAATTCAGGAAATTCTTAATAACATTGGCCAAGGGGTATGTAAGAGGAAGACACCTATTACCTCCGCATGTTTGATAAAAAATAATATTTATGTGGGTTATTTGGGGCTTTGGAATTAATTAATTTAAAGTCAATTATCCTGCGTTATTGCTAACAAAAAATATAAATTTCAATCCAACTGAAATAATTTAAATAAAAATAATAGAATCTTTATCCATCCATCCATTGTAATCAGAAAAATTAAATCATATTAAATTAAAATCGAGAATTTATCCTGTCGACTCATATCAGCAAATTGATATGATAGTTTGCGCAGTGTTACAGATATTCCAATAAAAATGACGAAGAAGAAATTTCAATATGAAATTCGTATGAAATTGTTTATTATCGTTTCCAACAACGCCGGCAATATATTATATTCCGACGTTATTACCGCATGTGTCAAAGATAATTTTTATATTTTCCATAGAATTCTTTAATATATTTTTTGTGCGACTTTTTTGTACGCGATATTTTAATAAAGCGTAATATATTTTATAAATACGTCAAAAATCAATTGTGCTCTTGTGCGATACACCGAAACGTCCTTAACATTTTCAGATATTTACCGAATATACTGCGACGTCGGTACAATATTTTTTTATTAATATTTATAATATATTTCACGATAGCCCTGAAAGGCATTTAAGCTTATAAATAATGCCTTTTGATATTGGCCGAGGTATAAAACAGTTTTCAGCCCGAAAATAAATACGCAATGCGCGTGCACGGAGAGTCCTCAGGTTACAACACGTGTCCTCGTAATATTTGTTCACCGGCCCGAAGGAGCGAACCGATAAAAAATAAATGCTCGAATAGGCATGGAATATATTAGATTGGAGCCATTTCCCCCAGCTGGATTTTGTTAAGCGGGCCAGGACGCGGATGCTGGAAAACTTTCGATTTTAGAGGGATCACCGGCCCGAATATGCTTCCGCTAAATTTTCCACGAAAAGAGTTTCCCATCAAAACAAATCTTACACCGTCGATAGCGGCCATATATCTCGGGTTTCGGTTGACCCGCTGAAAGGGTCATTTTTTACCCCGGGTAACAAACACAAACACCGTTCAGGGTTGATGTGCTGCGTGAATTGCTCTATACATCACGCTAATCTGTACAAAAGTTAGAATTACTTTATGGAATGGACTGGAAATCGATTCCAATCGTGAATACGTTTTTTGCACGCAAATCCTTTGGCGTTGTCCTGTCCTGCCATTGACAGTCGGATTATTTTTTGCAATTTTATTTTTAAATTGTACGCGCCTATCCGAGACACGAAAATAATTTATTAAACGTCAATTTTGATTTATATTTCTTATGAAAAAAGGTAAATATGTTATTTGACAGGTTTAAAATGAACTTTCAGAAAGCGTTATAACACATTTTAACAATGTAATAATAAAATGCCGCGTCGATCGCACAAATTCGAATAATTAAATATATAACAATTACGTATGTAATTGCAAAAAATTGACGACGGGGCAGAAAAGGAATAGCTAACCTTTTTGCGCTAGCGTGTCGTAAAATTAAGAACTGCGTGTTGCGCACAGTAAAAAATATCACGTTAACATTTAAATGTACGGTTCTCTCATGGCTTACATTTTCATGATTTTTTACGTCATTAATTATTTCTGTAATCCGATGAATATTTAATTTCCCAGCAATTTACACAATGTCCATATAAATACTATGAGCATAGTTTATACATTTGAATTGTATATATTAAATATAAATATACCTCGTTTCTGTAAGTTTGGTATTCAATATTATGTTTAATTAATAGTGATTTATTTTTTTGTAATATTCTAAATATTTGATAAATAAAGGATTTAATTTATATTGTATTATAAGAATATTTTCTTTAAATTTTTGATATTTAAAATATAAGACGGTAATCGGAATATTTATTTGAATTATATATTTAGTTATCACAGCTTTATTCCTTATATATATATGTATTTTTTATAATTTTTATTTTTTTCTTACAAATACAAATATTTAAGAAAAATACTGCACAAATACATTTTCGTATTATTTATATATAAACTGAACTGTTCATCGGGATGAAAAATAAATACTCTCATTACAGTCAGTCCTCGACTTATTTCGGAATTCGATTTTTAAAAAACATTTTTTTCAAATGGTAAAAAATATTGCTCTGAAAATAATTGTCACTAATCTTAATGGAAGACAAATACAAAAAAAAAATCATCGCTTTAATTGTTACTATTTTTTGTAAATAACATAATTTACGCTAACATTAGATTTCATACATCCATATATTAATATTTTTATGGAGGTAAACATATAAAAATAAACATTGTATGGCCAATTACGAAATAACAATAGACAAACATACTGTATACCATTTTTTACAGCCAAGCTCGATGTGATAGCGTACAGTACTTTCTCTGTGTATTAATATATTCGCTGTGGCCGTTTTATGTAGAAAACTATTGTGAATAGTGCAAATAAATTTGATTGGATTTTTTAATGAATTCGCTTTATTTGCTTTGTCGATTCGTATGCTGCAAATGAAAGCGAATTTCACAAAACCAACAAATCGTACGTGCAACGGAAAGCCAACATATTTATTTATTCATATTTTATTATTTTTCTTAGTGTTATGCTTAATTCCCCCAAAATAATGACGTCACGGGCTTTCTTCATATTATCATGTGCCAAAACGGGTTTTACGCACATATGCATATGTGGCAATTTTCAAGAGTCGCCCACCTGTTCGGCCACCCTTTTTTCGACGTTCCACTTTTGGCGGTTAAATATTCCACTTAGGTTTTTATACAAAAATCCCTTTGACGTCAAAACCATAAAAATCTATAAATTATTTGTTTGGGGTCGGGGCGGGTAATTCGGCTGTTCACTGGGAAATGGGGACGATTTCAGATTTGCGATATTTTTGCTTAATTACGAAAATCGTATTTCCGTTTGGATATAAATGTAGTAACCGTACTTCCCACTACCGTGTATAGACGTGCGAAAAATATTACTGCTCCATAGATAACAGCAATAAAGCGAACGTTAAAAAAAGCTTAGGTGGACACTAAACGATCTCTCGGAAAATATTTCCGCATTAAATTTTTTTTTGTTGAATGGACATAGATCTGAAAAAAGGAAATATATGTGTTGACTGAATCATAAAAAAGCTGCCCCGAAGCCCTCTCATTGTTTTGGCCCTGGAGCGATCATTCATAGTGCTAGGCTCACTTAAGTGAAATATGGGCCTTTCTAAAATCTATGCGAAATCATATCCATAATTTAAACTTATACATATAGCCAATTACAATATATTAAAAATACCAATACTAATATAAATTCAATAATATAAGTTATATTAATGTTTCAGCAGGATTCGTACAACAACATAAAAAAACATGTATTTTTCAGGAAATCAAATGAAAATTATTTTTATTAATATATACAAATTTAATAAACAAAACTTTTAATATTAGAATATGTACAAACAGAACACTCATTAGTAAAAATACTATTAAAAATACGGCGAAAGATTTTTTAAGGAAAAATATGGCATTACTTCTTCGCCTATATTTGTCATTGCCTATGTCTATATATGCAGATATAGACGACACAGCAATTCGCATACTGCTTTCTAACCCTACATTATTTAACCTCGATCGATGATCGCTTTCAGTCAAAATGTAAAATCTGTGAAAGGCCGCACGAAAAAGTGTGACGGGCCTGCATGCGGCCCGCGGGCCACGTGTTGCTCATCCCTGGATAATAATTCCACCATTTACTGAGATCTACAAGAATATAATAATTCCACCTTCTACAAACGCTTTCATTTACTTTGTCAATAAATGCTCAATTTAAAAAGAGACAAAATTGACAATTCCTGCCCAAGAATGGGCGTGAAATTGGTCTGATAAATCAACTCTGCTCTCTAGTAAACTTCTGTTTTAGTTCAGATTTTTTTAGTCAAGATATTAATGGGGGCGTAAAATTGCTTCGCGGACACCGCGTTGTTGCCTCCCGATTTATAGTACATCACCTCCATCAACTTCGCCAGAATCTCTAATCTCTCTAATGTAATACGTTCTTCTCCCTTAGATATTTATCAATATACATAGACAATACTTTAAGTGTTCTATTTTCAAAACTCTTAAAATTATACAGTTAACTTACATATTATAGCTTCTTGTCTGCATGAACCGATTCCAATATAACGTATATATCGATAGATCAGGTGTTCGTGACATGTTTCATGTGTGCTGCATCACTGGTCACAGTGCTCTGGGGAGCTCACGTTTCGGATTTCGGTGTTGCCATTTGGCGAAAATGAAAGAGTCGTCGAGAGGCGGAAAAGTGTAGGAGGGTCGTTCGGCCAAATTGATAGCTTGACACTCCAGTTTAAATGTTAATTCCACAACATTCGAAGGCCATGATCTCCACATCCCGGCGCTGAGAGAGAGGCCCCCGGGGCCCGCTCTCCACAAATCATCCCGGCTCCGGACCCCTGCCCCCTCCCCGCCCTCTCCGACATTGTTTCATAACACAAAAAAGAACATTAACAGAAACAATGCGGCCATTAACGAATAATTTTATAGCCAATTTAGTAGCTGGGCGGGGTTCGGGGGATGAAATTAAGCAGAAACTTTATTGTTTAAATTTTGATTAATGAAACACTTGATTAACAAATGGCGTCATATACATTCGATAAGTCGTTACCGATTTTATCATTATAAAGCGCCAGATGCGAATTTTTCAATCGTAATTACGCTATCCTTCGGATATTGTGACAATGGGGTTGTATGCGTAAAATGTAATCGTAATTATTTTTAATTTACTTATACTGGAAATCTGATCCCATGTATATACATATTGTACTTTTAACACGTTATCAACACCATATTAAAATAATTAATGCGAATGAGGGTTATAAAATAAAAATGTAATTATTAAAATATTTCATAAATGTTAAATTTTGCTCTAGCGTAAAAGATTTCGTCTACAAGAACGACAAAAGATTCCCGGCTAACATTAACAAAAACTCATATTAAATTTTCATATCATCAGGCGACACGGACCGAAAGGGTAATAAGCTCAGGGTTACGTAAATACATTGTTACATTTTTTTAGCGTGCAAAATTTATATTAATAAAATTTTTGAGCACAAAAAAATTTAGCTAAATATTTAATGTTACAGTTTCTGGATTTTGAATAAAATTTATTTAAAATCAGTAGCCAATTATAATATTTCTAGGACAGTCATGTTTGCATCTAAGGTCATAATACAAAACAAAATTGACACATGAATCAATCAAACTAGTGATGTTTTTAATATATGTATTTCACCCTTTTAAATAAAAAAATAAATAAAACACAGATCGAAATATACCATCATAGCATTTATCTTATCTATCTTCTCTTATCATATTTTCATGATCATCTTTCTTATAGGGACGTGGCTCTTCTAGAAACTAAGTTTTAATATAACAGAGACACCGTTGATTAAAAAAAAATACCGCATTGGGCAACAAACCAATAGAGTGAAGTCCACGATTACTTTGGCAATGTTTTAGTTAAAGTAGCCTTCCATTCTCACACTACAATATTTATTTATTTTACTACGATGGAGGAATGGCACAATGTTTATCACAAAAAAAACATGGGTGATTGGCATTACAAATTAACCCATGTCGTCAATCACTCATAAAACATTATAATAAAATAATAAAACATAGGTTTCGTACATAGGTTTCAATAGATTCCAAAGCACCTATCACCCATATAAAAATTCTAGATATCCAAAGGGAATGAGACTATCACACTTATAATCTCCTAATAATTATATATGATCTATAATTGATTTCTTACTAAAAAAAACGATATGCTCCAGAAAGTATAATCCTAAAATAGACCGATAAGCGAACTAGTTTTATTACTTTTGCTCTTCTTTCACTTAACTATGGGATCTTCGTTTTTGGGAGGGACCCCATAATGAAAGAATTGCTATTGCGCAACCAATGTAATGCTTGCTGTGACTTGTTAGATGCTGACAACGCCAACGGTAGAACGAATACCGAGGCGAGCCCTCTATTACTAACCTGGACTCAGTGGAGAGTGTAAATCATATGTATGCCAATAGTATTGAAGGATACTAGTGCAATGTCAGCAATGGCCAAGAGAAGGGAACCTTTTAATAAAAAAACTGCTTAACTAGATGTTTTGGGCCACCATGCTATGGACTTTAAAATGGAAACCTACGTGCTATCGTGAGCCAGGTTTCTTTGGCCACGACTTCCATTCGAGGGTTTAAAAACGATGTGGTTGAATCATTAGTTGACTATTATTAAAAGACCGATTGTATTTCGATCTATAAAATTCCTTGAGGGAGTTTCACAATGCGGCAAAGTCGTTAATAAACTGAACTTGCGTTCCTGGATTGATGGATCGGGGCGGGCGATGCCGGAGGATGCAGGGAGGGCGCCACCTGCAGACTGCGGCACTCAGGGGACAGGTAACTCGCTGCCTGGGGCGAGAGGCAAACGAGCCGATTTACGTTGGGCGAGATAAGTTACGTAAGCCCTGAACAAATATGGACCACGGCTAGATGTGATCCGCGCGCATCTCTTTCATACAACTCGTAAATAGAAATTCAATATCATCCATACACGAAGCGGCTTTATCATTCTTATTGTACGGCGATCCTTTACAAATATGTTATTTACCCCGGCGTAATTTGTACCGAGCGAGATATTCTTTTGTGTATCTGAAAACTTTTCTTTTTTTGTAAATAAATATTCCAGATGTTTCGAACAAAACCTACAATCCCTCGGTGAGTCTGCCGGATAATGTAGCAAAGACATTTTTTTAACTAAGCGTTGATCATCTCCCATATTTTGATTTTACTCTTTACTGATTTTACAGTGTTTAAACCTTCAACTCTACTTTGTACATTATTTGGTCAATGCCAGCGGTCGCCAAACTTTACGACCTCGCGGACCACTAAATGCATCATTTTAAATCCCGCGGACCACTAATAGAATTTTTTGATCCTAAATATTAATAAGCGATTATTTATAGATCAGTTCGCGGTTAAGTGAAGTATTATTATTGTTCTCCTTATATTTTGTATTACTAAAGAAATGCAAAATATTCTTTAGCTTTTTTTCATTTATTATAGATTCAATTTATTTGAATCTAATATAAAAAAAGGGAAGAAATTTAGAAAAATCAAACTTATTTTATCGCAATAAATATCTGCGGAACTTTAATTGGCGCCCCTATACCCATCCCACAACAAAAATCATTTTATTAAAAAAATAATCTATACTAAAGGCTAATTAATTTAACTTAAGTTTTAATATTTATTATTAAATACCCTTAAATCAAATAAGAAATGGAGCCGGCCAGCTACAAATAATTTTGATGTTCGACAAAGATGTTTTAAAAAAACAACCTTTATTCGCGGATAACAAAGCACGAAAATTTTGAAATTTAATAAAAATATGTATATTTTTTTAAATATTTTTGATAAGATTCATTAGATTTTACCAGTAGCTCGCAAGCTAGACTAAACAGTTTAGGTTCTTTATTTGTATTGGTCCTTATCTTTCTTCTTTTTTATTATCTTAACCCTAAAATACAAAACATTTCTTTTTGATTATAAATAAGATCCCTCTGAGGGTCTCGATGCCTGGAAAATATGTAATATTTTTAATTTCTATAAATATATGGCATCTTTAAGAGCCCTCACGTTTTCGGTGGAAAACTTTACATAAACTAAGCCGTCAAATTTCAGTATGATAAGGAATACCTGTGAACTCATATTCAATAGCAAAAGCTCTGAAATATTATCTTTGGAACGTTATAAATAAAACTGAAATAGTTATTTGTATTAATACAAAAAGAAGGCACAAACGGAGGCACCAAAAATCATTGATATTACATATAAATTCAAAAAAAAAAAGAATTTATTTTGTAATCCCTAATATTTCATAATTTAATAAATGTTCTTTCTACACTAGCAACTGTATTGGCTAAATGTTCTTTTCTTACTAGAAAAAAAAATATATGTAATTTAGAAATCTTATTTATTTGTACCAATTATAAGTGAAATTATTTTTTAACAATGCTAATTAATTTTAACACTTTATGAGCCACAAGGTCTTGCATCAAACCTAGCCTGGGAGCCGCATGTTTTCATGTGATGATAATCCAAGCAACAATGCACGTGTATCCATCTGTGGTCAAATAGTAAAATTACATTGGGGTATGGCTATCAAAAGATGATAATTTTATCTATTAAACTATTCACAGAACGAGAAATATTAATCTTTTATTCAAAGCTGATTATCTTGGCCAGAAGAAGCCTCTCAGCTCTTAACTTTTTAGTTTGATAGATGGTTTGCTGTGGATTAAAAAATACATACAATATCCTCAATTCTCTGCGGACCACTCACGACTTTGACGACCGCTGGTCTATGTTACTGTGAAAAATTGCAATTTTTTACTTACACATAATAGATTAAATTGTAAAAACCGAATCCGTGAAAATGAAGGAACTTTCATGTGACATTACTTATTTATTTTGCAGGAGCTCGCTTGTAATCTGCTTAGGCAAAGTGCACGCCCCTGTCTCGAGCCGTTTTCGTGCATTGCCTATAACGCGAGCTCGTCTATTATACATATTTCCTTGCAAATCCATCATCGTACTGTTTTCCGTTCAATTCGTTAGCGCTCGTAAATTTATTCTTGTGTATAAAATGGAGCATTAACATTTGTTTAACGGCTCGCACATGCCAAAAAGCCCAATTTCAAAAATTTGTAAACCAAATCTGCACGAGATGAAAAAAATATTTACCCAATTTCCAAGGACCGGCTCCCAATTTGTTTGCGAGCGGCACGGGATCACACTTGATGTACCATTCAATTTCATGGAAACAAACAAATTTCTCACAGCTCCTGCGGTAGCGAGCGAGGTATCTATAGAATCTATAAGTCATTTCATACACGTGTAGGGGGTATTGAGAGCCCCATAACCGAGTTAGGTCAATGGCGCGTGACCGCCCAATGCTACTTTATTAATATACGAGTGCTTGCAATATCAGGAAAAAAATGGAAATGTTTTCCACGTTATTAAAATTCAATGTATTGCATCCAACAGATATTATTTATTTATACGATTGGTCACACAACAATATTCAGTATACTTCGTTAATGCATTTATTTAAAATAATCTTTAATCCTTTAGCTCGCTAAAAACGTCGTCACTTAAAAAATAAAACAATTTTACATTTTATTTCTTTTTTGACTACGGTAGATGGTATAACATATTTTTTTTATAATGATGTATGCAAGTGTCGTAAAGAATTCCTTGAATTCATCATTTTCGTCGAAAACCTATCCAACTACTAACTGGGCTCAGTCGCGGTTAACTTAATATATTCAAGTTCAAATATTCCGATCATATTTTGATCAAACGTTGGGATAAATAACATATTTTCAATAAAAAATAATTAATAGTAATAATTATTGTGCACATGATTATGTCATTTGGATTAAATATATTTAAAAAATGTAATAAAGTCGACTTTTTATTGTTTTAAAATGTTTTAAAATCTAATTCTCGTATTATTTTTAACCAGTTAGCTGCCGCGTGTAGGTGTGTGCCATACGCCGCAAATTTTATTTTTTAGCTTCTCGGAGTGTCTGCGGCGGATGACTGGTCGAACGATATAAATTTTAAATATAAAATTCGCTAAATGACGAATCGAAAAATATAGCCGGGCGACACTTGAAATATTTTACAACATTTCCCGGCCCGTCCGCATCGCAATTTACGACGATATAAAATTTAAATTTACGATAATCCGATCCATAATTAATTTTGGAAATTTTGCACAGGCGAACGTTAAATTATGCCGAAATTACGAGCGGCGCGTAGCCGAATCGCGATCGTCGTTAATTGATCGGTTTGACGCCGGGCCTTGATTTGAATATCTCTTGACAAATTGATTGGGGCCCGGTGTGAACACGGGCCCGGCTCGTCACTGGGTGCGAATTAGCTGCTCAGATGCGCATTTGAATATTTAGCGAGCAGCGAGTCTGGATAATTGCAGGTGAGCGAAACCCGCGGAATCCGGAACCCGGGCGCGCCGGAAACGGCCCTGCACCGGAAGACTAATGCGCGAGATTTGTCGCCTGACGTCGGGGCTCCTCGTCTCTTACCGATTTACCGCATGTAATTTTTAAGGTAAACACGCGTTGGCTAGAGAACATGTTGGCTGGGCTTTGTTGACGTTGCTTGCGGTAAAACATATCCCGGATTTTATTTTGGGATGCAAGGACTTAACCGTCGTATACGACAGGATTTATCTACGTAATGCACGGCGACATTTGTATAATGCGGGCTACAGCAATTGGGATTAATTTTAAATGGCTTATTTTTTAACATGATAAGATCAAATTAAATATAGAAATCTTTATACGGCATTCAAAATATGCCATCGGTGTAAAAAAAGTTAAATAAAGAAAACAACATATAAATATGAAGAAATTTTTGTTTGTAAATACCGTCATTAGTTAATCCGTTATATTAAATTACATAATCTTATATGAAAGATCAACAAAACGACGATATTTAACATAAAACATAACTACATAGTCGGCCAAGTGGTTAGGCTGAGTAATAATAGCTCTGGTTACCGGAAAGTTTTGTTAATACTTAACCTGAAAGAAAACTGGACATTGTTTTGTCAACAGAAAACTCATTTTAATACATTATTTATATCAAATAGTTTAATAGTATTGGGAAATATTTTATACCATGTAATCAAATCGTTTTCACTTTCATCAGAAAATTTGGGTCCTCGACAAATTTAACTGCAATCTATCAAAATGAATTATGTTATTTTAGATAACTACATAGATTGGATTAAATTATTTCATAGTTTACTTAGTTTAGATAGAGTAAAAGTTTTTAAATTACATTTAATGTAATATTTGTCTTCTCCGATTCGTCTAAATTTAATTCGTGAAATGAAATTGTTCCGGAAATAAGTTTTCTTCGCATGCAAATCCGGTGCTTATTTCATGTGCAGCTTGCAGAACGAAGATACAACGTCGCTGGAACAATGCTGGGTCGCATTGTGGTGGAACTGATAAGCTGGAAAACTTGGTGACATGGTGAGCTGACTCCGCTCCTTATTCCGGGCCACTGCACCGCACTTCCGTAATTCTTTGGGAATTATTCATATCCCAATCAAAATATTTTCGCCCGCCAAAGAAAACGCCACTATAAATCAAAGTGCATTAGCATAATGTCGATGAATTTCTTATTTTGTTATTCTAGAAATATATGAAGCGCGTGTTGCAGACAATGCGCTGCAGGGATGATTTGCAAATATGGAAATAATGAAGGAAAAACGAAGGAGCGAACGGCGGCAAGCAGCAGCCGCCTAATGGGGTGCTCTGAGATAACATTTGATTTAACATAGTCGGCGGGGTGAACACGATCATATATCTATTCAAATATTACAAGGATCCGCACTATAGATTATGCATTCGCTTAATAGTTGATACTATTTCGGTCGCACTCGTTTCCCGAGACATTTGTCGTATCTCCGGGGACCCGGCACTCTCCATTTGTAAAGGAGAATAAGAAAGAGTTGGCAGAAGCCATTATGTATGAGGGCATGGACCTGTAACGGCGGAAGGTTTCCCAATAACGGCGCTACATAAAACGGAGCACCTCCGGGAGTGTGGCACCGGGGGCGACCGGCTAATAGTCCGGCCCTGTCCATAAACCCGGTCACGACATCTCGGGACATCAACTCGAGACCCGGCAGCTCGTTTCTAATTATCAGGCTCCAGCTTTATTGTTGGCAGAGGTATTAATTAGTCGTTCGTCTGACGATGTTAATTAATGTAAAGAAAAACAAGCCAGCTTCAAATCGTATAGTTTGAACCTAAACATTGCACACATCTGCATTATTATAACCATGGAATCCAAGCCGCATATATATATTGATAAATTTTGTGTATTATATAAATATAATTAATTTAATGCATTATTAGTTATAAAATAAAATAAATAAAAATACATTTTTTCAAGAAATAATCCTAGTTTTTTTACGAAAACCGCGTCACACGACATGAATATAGTATCGTTTAAAAGGATTACATATATGATAATATATTTTTATTAACATATAATATATAACAATAAAAATAACTAACTAATTGAAACTACTATTTTATTTTATTTAATATCAAAATCCATCATATCTATTATTTTTAACCGATCCGTCACGGCGGCTAGAAACCAGCGGCTCTGGCCGACGGCTAGGTAAACCTTGGCTCACGGCTAGGTAAAGCAGATTTTTTTATGCATTTATATTGAATAAAACTGTGAGACATTCGTGAATTATATATTAATACAATCTTGTTATGTGGATTTATATTTTGATTAAAAATAATAAGAATTCATTCATGCTTGTAAGTCCAAATTGCTTTAGCCGGCGACTTGCGACCAGATTGCCTACCCCTGCTTCAATGCATGCACCACTTCCGCCGTTCGTTCCGAGATTCTGGATTTAAGAGTAACAAACGGACGGTTGAAAAGTTTAAATAATCGCGAAACTCTTGTAACATGTTGAAATAAAAATAAATTAATACATTATATATAAGATTGTATCGTTTTATAATAAAACAGTAGTATTTTATATTGTAGGTTGAGCTATTATAGCCACGGCATAGCATTCCACGTAGGCGGCATCGAAGGCCCAATGGATATATTAATGACCCTGCAGTGTTCTATTAGCATGCATTCATATTCAAAGAGAAATAAATTATGCATAGCTTGTTTTTAGCATGTAAATTTTAATACCTTGACATAATGCATTTCTTTCGCTTTTCCGCATTCACAAAGGCGTCGGTGGCGCCCCCGACAAAGGCAGTGATTTTCCCGGGGAAAGGAGCCGCGGCTTGCGGCGCCGGGACATGATCTACATACGGCTGCATGTGATTTTAGCATTTTGCCTTTTTCTCTTACAGGGACCGATTTATTTTGTGACGTCTTTCCGGCCCTCGCGTTTAGGGCTGCGAGGGTCTCCACACTCGGACCCATAAATATCTGCCCCCCAAAGCCGGGTCTGCGATCCGTCAACATCATTCACTCGGAAAACGCTTTATCGCCCACAATCGTAACAAAACGTCATATATTTTCATCTAATTTGAATAAATGTTGTGTGTATCTGCCCCTGAGAATAATTCTATTCAAATTTTGGACCTGCAGATTTTTTTCTCATATATTTAACCCGTTTCAAGCACGATCCCCGTATGCTAATCGCGATTATTATTATTAAAGCAAAATATTGCCCAAATAAAAGAACTGATAACACAAAAACTTGTATAAAAGTCTTTCTAGTATTATAAATAATCTAATCGTGAGATCTCGTCCCAATTTGCAAAACGCAATCTTATTATCAGTATGTGGAGTACAAAAGTCTGTGTTTGCATATCCTAAAAATATGCGATATTCTTGTTATTCGAAACTCGTGTGTACAAATTGGTATCCAGATATCTTGTGGTAGCATTTCTAACAAGCTGTTAAAAAGAATCACTAAATGTTATATTATATTTGAAAATACTGTACCAAAACATAGTTCGTCAAAATCAATCACTATTTTAATAGCAGATTTGATCATAGCTAATACAATGTGTTTTTGATAATTTTAAAACGTTAATGACGTAATTTTCATGAATGTTATAGATTTAAATTAAAAGATAACATTTAGTTTACAATTTGTAAAGGCTTCTGCAAAGATACAGTGTCGTTTTTCTGTTAATGGGTGCAGTTTTCACTGATTTTTTTAATTTATTTATTTATCATAAAATACAACAATGCGTGATTGGCATTACAGATTAACCCAGATTGCCAATCACGCATAAAAGCATAAAAAAAATAAAAAACCAAATGTATATAAAAAGTAGAAGTATAAAATAACAATAAGAAAAAAAATAAAAATGTTCAAATAGCGTCATTAGTTAATCCGTTATATGAAATTATAAAATCTTATGTAAAAGATCAACGAAATGGCGATATTTAACATCAAATATATCTAGATAGTCGGCCAAGTGGTTGAGCAGAGTAAGAGCTCTGGTTACCGAGGAGTTTCTGAGAGTACCTGTCTCTCGAGCTCGATAGTAGTGGGGTGGCTCCTAAAAGGGAAACTCGTACAGTACAAGGGCAGAGTATAATCCAAACTCCCTCACTTACAGATATCTTAGAAATTTCTTCTGTAGTTCCTCTAATCTGAGGGAATTCGAGGCGTCCATATAATGGAACCTGATTCGAGCAAGCTCCGAACAAATGTATCGCATTGCATTTTTATAACTAAGATTCTATGTAAGTAATGAGAATTTCTCAAGGCAAAATCCAATATTCTCGAAGATCTTATTCACAAGTCCGATACATGTAAATTAAAATTTAACTTGGAATAAAACAAAATATCCAGATCTTTAACAAAAGATTGCTTAGGAAGAGTTACGTTTCAAAGTCTTTGATTAAAGATGATGGGCTTCATTGATCTAGAAAATGTCATTGTTTGATACTTACCAATACCTAATGCCCAATTGTGCAAAGAATCAATGTCCAACTCCAACGAAAGGGCATCATCCGTTGAAGTAACGGATCGAAATATATTTAAATCGTCTGCGTGAGATGTGAGAAATGTGAGAATTTACAATTGAGGACCCAATGAATATCATTTATAAAATAAATAAATAATAATGCCCCTAAATGTATAAAATATATAAACCCACTGCATGATATTTCACTTTTACAATCAGAATCAGATACTGCTTTGTGCAAATAAAAAACGTAATAAATATATTTCAATGCGGGACGGCGTGTGGCGTTTACACAGAAAAATTGCAGCTGTATCGCGAAAAAGCGCATTGTTTGCGCCATCCGATAAAAAAATGCAAATTCATTTATTAAAACGCATTGGGGTCAGATTAACCCCCAATCCATTTTAAAATGCTGATCGTGTATAGTGTTTATGTTGGCGGAGACCCTATTGAATTTCAATTGATTCCGTCACCGATCCGGGTTAATATTCCGGCGGTATCCGGCTTTGTCGACCGCGCATACACAGCATTCCGGGCTCATCTCCCTCGCTGCACTTTCTATTTAATCAATAACATAACGAATATTAGAGGTACCCGACGCTGACATCTCACCTGCTAAGTGCTTTCAAATCTTAGCCGTGACGCAGTTCGCCCCACTCCCGATCCTAGTGTTTCGTCACCGAACAATATGCGGCTAACGTCAAAACTCGGTTCCCGGAAAATCTAAATAATTAATTGTATCCCGCCACGGGCGAATCCTATTACCGATGAGATATTATTTATACAAATCTTATATTTGTCGAGGGTCCATCGTTTCGCTAACCTATTACAAAAGTTGATATTAAACTCGAGATGCCGGTTTAATTATTCCGCGGGTCTGGGTCTCGCTAATTTAAGAAACAGATTTATTTCGGCCGAGATTGAAACGTATAAAGATGGACGACCTAATAAACGAGTCAAAGTTAGGGCGCCGCGGGCCGCCGGCAGATAATAACAAAAAGTTTCAGCCATGTTGAAAATTGTATGATAATATGGATGGCGAGAGATGGGATTAACTCCGCGAGTTAGTATTGTACTACATTCTGGTACTTAAAAACTTTGACGACAATTAAAACGGCGCGTGTTGACAAAGAAATAATTTCGCTGCCGCCAAAATGTGGCGTGTGCTCGCTTTATTGCCCAAATGATTATGATTCGTTACGTGTCTAATCTCCAGTCAATTAGTCGCGATGCTAGACAATAATGTAGTTTTACAAAGTGGGAGCCGAACGTATTTCATTATCTAAAACTTTCTTATTAGGTTAGACGAGGTTCATTCTATTACTCAAGATAATTTCATAATTTCATACATACGACTTAGGCTGAGTCAAAAATAACAGATTTTTTATCATACTTTTACTACTGTTAAATATAACCCTCTCCAATCTTATTAGAAAATTATCGACCCCCTCTTCATAAAATTTTAGACTAAAGAGTTTAGACTAAAATAATGTATCGAAGGCCTGATTGACATGCTCATCGTTAATGAAAGTTTTTCCATTCATAAAATTCAAAATGTTGGGCTTCTAGATTTTTTTCTGGAGTGACTTTTGCCGTGTGTAGTCTGGCTTCATCGGGTAACAGGATTATGCCTTTCCGATTAACGAATACGGGACGCTTTTCTAGTAGTTTTTGTAGCTGCTGAACGTTTTCTTGCCATGAATATTGGCATTAGGGTCCGGTAGGGGTCGTATTTTCATAGGTGATCCATTTTTCTTCTGTATTCTTTGATCACTAAATATATTTAACACTAAAAAGTCCTATCAGTGGTTCGGGGGATTTAAAATTATTATATTATGGAGCTATGAAAAAACACTCGTACCTCTGTTTATAAAAAAAAATAGGATTATCGAGATAACAGATAGGCGTACATTGAATGCCTTTATAAATCTAAATTTTGTGAATTCTTTATTAAAAAATCAATTGTATATTAATATCTATTCATAGATTTTTTTCTAATAAGCAACATTTTTCCCCGACGTACAAAATGATTGAGGTCGAATTCTGCCCTTTTTACTATTAATATTTCAACATATTGGACGCAATAAACTGTACTTACGGAATGTTTCGCATAAAAGTAAACAAAGGGTCCGATGGCCCGGGGATATTTTCGTTCCGGGCGAGTCCGTTCATCATTTTCGGATCCGCCGTAATGCGGACTGGGCCATGAGATCTGCATAAATTCCCGCAGCGAAGTAGTAAACTGCAGGAGCGGGCCATGCGGATTGTGTTAATTGCATCGGAGTTGGCAATTAAGTATGCGCTCGCAGGTACAGGAGCAGGTGGCGGTCGGGTTCGTTACGACGTTTTGCGAAACTCGTCCTACAGCTGCGCCGAAGATGTTTATCCCGCTGGAAAACTAATTATTTGGTGCACGATCTGCCACAAAAGGAGAGTCGGATATTAAATTTATTGTCAACATACAAACGCCTAAATTCCTGAGGTCGTCTCCAGGTACGGAGGAAGCGCGAGCCAACAGAGCGACGTATTAATTTCTGCGAAATTTAATTATCGCATTTGCCAAACGAGTTTTCGCGTCCTCCAGCCGGAACGAAATTTGGAAGCGTTCGGTTGCTTTCGGATGTCTTGCGCCGTGAGATTCTAACAGTCGCTTGCGTGTGTGAGCAGATTACGGAGCCTGTGCAAACGTCCTACAAAAATAGATTCGCGAGCCTTATTCCGCCCTCGCGAATTTAACATTTGAACGTTTTGCAAATGTTTCTAAAACCATTTATAATTTGTTCGAGTTCCTAATACCCACTTTAAATAATTACAGGGATTACCTAGAAACATTTTATCACAATACGAGGCTCCTACTAAAATGTTATTAAGTTTTATTATATGTTTATATTTATTATACAAACTGCTAGGTCTTCATAGCGTAACGGGATTATAACGATATAATATCTGTTTTTGATTCATCTTGTTGTGAAGGAATTTATTGTACTATATTATCTATTACTTTTAGCAGGAGCTAAAAATTATGGAACGACTTCTGCACATTTAGATTACCACGTGAAATGGATATAACAATGATATACTATTTTAATTATTAACTTATTTATCATAGTATTTGGTGCCAGCGGTCGTGTACCTTTTTACAAACCTTTTAAATAATTGTTAAGCCCGCCCGCCTTAACAATTTTTAAAACGTTAATTAAAAAACAGATATTATAGTAAAAATATATCTTGAAAATGAAATTTATTTTTATCACCAACTTCACGTTATTCGTGTGGTTTGTCTCCGAAAGCTTAAAAACTTATTTCATTGTAATAGTAGGAGTCTACGAGCTAAAACATATTTCAATTTCGCAGGGCCCTGTACATATATATAATATATAAAAATTTGTCACTGGAAATTACTCGAGCCCGTTATTGTTTTGAATTGTAAATCCAGGCTTCTTAGCGAAGCTCATTTGAGCCGGTCTTGTGCGAGGTACATGTTGGAAATTTGAATGTTCATTTGCATTCGTGCCCCTCAGACTATTTGCTCACATTGTTTGCCGTAGGTCTCCAGACCGGAGCCGTAGACCGGAAGCCGTGGACCCGAGGCATTAAATCATACAACAGCTGCACTACATCTGCCCGGTGAGAGTCGAATAATTTATTCGACTCCTCCGTGGACCTGCGACAATGGAGCTCCATCACTGGCGAGCGTCGTGCCACGTACTCCGACACCAATATTGCCGTCGACAAAGCTGCTGTCGAACAATTTGCCGGAATTAATTAAATATTGATGCCGAAAAGGCGAGGCCGCGCGGCGGAAGCCTCAATATCCACGATTGACACTGGGCCATCATTACTGGAAGATATCGCAATCAGGGCGTGTTGTGTAAACGGCGCGCCATAAACCTGTGTAAATATTTACTCGGGCCTTCCTTTTTCCATTTCATTTTATTATAGAACGTAAAAAAGCAGAGCCTTCCATCCCGCATCTCCGCACGCCGAATCGATAGAAAAATATCCATCGGAGAAAAAAAATAAGCGCTAACTGAGGCAGACTGCAGATATTCTCTATGCATCCCTTCGGGATCCTCGGGCTCGGCAGCACCACGGCGACCTGCTCTGCCAGCTGATTCCACTCGATTTTGTATTTTAACGGGAATGCTCAGCACATTAGGCCTGGAGAGGCATAAACTAATTTATCTCAAACACGCCATGGCGCGATTCCCGCAGACCCCGCCGACGCGATACCATATTAGTTTGTGAACAATCAACACAATTTTGATGTATGTTTAGTTAATTTAGCCAAAATTGAGATGTATTGCCCATTGTGCGAGTAGACCTCGGTGATACTTGTAATCTCCAATATCACACTTTACACTTGTCGATGCTTGGGGGGAATTCAATTGGCAATACCCCAACTTTGAATGGTGCAAATATGGCATTGGGCTCTGAAGCAGACTTGGGTAGAGTCAATTATCTCGAAGGCTTTCGAAACGTCTGTTGATATTGCGATATTCATTTACATAAAAATCATGTAACCAATATTCATTTTAAAAACCATTAATAAAATATGGCAATAATACGACATTTTTCCATTATTTATTTATTTATCATGAAAAACAATGCGTGATTGGCGTTGGAGATTAACTCAGGTCGCCAATCATGCATAAAAACATAATGATAAAACATAGGTTTAATTTTAAAAAATTAAATAATATGTAAGTAAAAAGTAGAAATATATTAAAATATGAATGTAAAATAACAACAACAAAAAAAAAAGAAAATAACAGAAAAGATATGAAAGGATAATAAAAAAAATGTTTATACACCCCAAAGATAAAATCCTAACTAAAAGAATACACCCCTAGAAAAATAGATACATGTATACAAGCGTAAATGTTTGTATCTATATGTGTATATGGGCACATGTACATATATTATATATATTTCTGGTTCCTAACAGATTTCTCACCATAGAACCAGTATGCCCTGGGAAGAAAAGCCCTAACCTGTTGATAGACAAACTCTTCTCGCTCCTCTACCTTCTTTCTGAGGAGGTCTTTCCTCTTTTGAAAGGATTGGTATTGCGCGACAGGGTTAATAATCACTTGCAACTAGTTGTAAGCAGATAACGCCCGGAGAAGAGGGAAACGAATACCGAGTCAATCCCTATCCTACTTGCCTGAACACAGTCGAGAGGGTAAAGTCCGATACCGACAGGGTATAAGATATACGTCCAATGCCAGCAATGGCCAAGAGAGGGAAACTCTTTACAAACGCCGCATACCAGCCCTCACGTCACGTGCGAGACTCAGGTTCCTTTGGCTGATTCGAGAGTCTCGCGAGGCCAATGTCCTCGGCAAGTGAGAGCTTGTGGCTGATAAATGATGATGATGATGATGATGATGTCTACATAATCGACCGAATGGTTGAGCAGAGTACTAGCTCTGGTTACCGGAGATTTTCTAAGGGCACCTGTCCTTACGTTCGGCGGGGAAAAAAGCATTGATATTACTAATATTCCTAAAACAACTTTAAAATGATGTACATAAAAAGATAATCATTTGATATGAAATTCACTTTACTTACTATAAATTTTATTTATAGGATTTTATTCGACGTCCAGCAGAGCATTAACTGATAAGCCACATTTATCTGGCAAACTTATTTATTATGTTCATTAAAAATTAAAAGTAAAAATATTTTTAACAAGTATCTTCCTATCATTAACAAATTTCTTTAATTTTGCCTTATTCTACAATATGTTAAAATAGCAAATTACGCATTGATTATAATTAAACTCTAGTGAAACGACCATCCATTATGTTCATTTACAACATTTTTTTAATTAAAAATTTTAGAAAGGATAATAAATTATAGTATTGGTTCTATCTCGTGCATGTATTCTCTTATTTTTTCATGCCTCAAAACAAGAGTACCATTTTGATGTTAGTTCCCAAAGTATACCCAAGGGCCGACGTTTATTTAGGGTCAAACGTAAAAAAATGAAAAATATCGTGTTTGAAAGTTGGAAAAAAGTATATGGATTTATTTCCAAACATGCAAATGGAAAATTCAGAGTGCGGTGTCCGATTTCAGCGAACGCTTTTCAGTTTGAATATATGCTTTGTCAGATTTAATGTCCGGCATAGTAAGCCGTGCCCATTCCTGAATGAAAAATGTAACTTGTTACGGTGCAGAAAAGTTAAAGCATTTTGGAAATGAAAAGTGACCACTGTCACCGGAATAAATGGTGCTGTTTTTATGATCGGAAAATTTTAATCGAATCGCGACAATTTTATCTTACGAACCAAAAATATTAGAATTTATGTACAGAGATTTCGAATTTGTAGGCTTCCTTTGAAGTCTGTTGTCAAAACAGTTGTTAGCCACTTTGTTGGATGACATTGTAGAGAAAAAAAATAAAAGTGTGCACGGGACTCGATTGCCCGAAGTCTTTTCCTTTTGAGTACATATTGGCAAAAGGCAAACATTGCGTCTGAATCACGTCTTATCCATTGAACCTAGAGTATGAAATACTGAGAAAAATTTGCTCTCGGGAAATATAAACCCTATCTATGAAGGAATTTGACTCATCTAAATCTATTAAATAATAAAGAAAATTAAATTATATATATATATAGTATTTTTTTAAATAAGATGTTAATAATAACACTTATCTTTAAGCTTAGATATAAACCTAATCGCTCACACATTCGATGTATTAGTATTTATGAATAAATTCAAAAAATGTTATTATAATATTCATCGAAGCAAAGTATTGAATATTTTTGCAATCTAATAAGACTTAATACTTCTGAAAAATCATATCATCCTCGAGTAATAACGCACAATACATTTTCATACACACAAGAGATGAAGCTATCGTTTTCTCTCATTTTTTGCAGCAAAAAAGAATATAGACACTTATTTTACGAATCGTGTACTTTAGATAACTCAGAATTCGATTACATTTTCAATGGGAATAATGTATATAGTTAATAGAAAATGTCTGTAATCACGAAGAGTCGTAAATCATTTCGGTTGCTGACGAAAGCTCGATCGTAAATGTATCTCTTTTCTTCTTTCCGCTTCTATTCCGCTGCTGGGAATAAAATCGCGATAACTTAATTTATTTTTTACATCTATATAATTCCGTGTTATTATGTTTGATTTCATTATTTCGTGATCGACTTATTAGAAATCGGATTATGAGGAGAATGCCCGACCGGTTTTGTTGCCAAATCGTATCGGGATTGAATTAATAAATTAGATACGAAAAGGTAAATAGAACGCGTCCAGGACTAATAGATAAAATTACTATATAAATAATTCAAGTTAAATCATACTCGAGAGAACATACGAGTTTCTTTACAATCGATGAGAATTTTATATTTATATTAAAAAAATATATATTATAAAAGTTTAAACTAAAAATAATAAAAAAAAAATATTTTAATAAATTTTATTGATAATTTAAATATGAAATTTTACCATGGCTCTACATACGATTGTTGCATTTTACACACACTTAACTTATTTTTTTGTTGTTAAACAAGGGGTTGTTTGGCGTTGATTTCGAGCCGTCGCACTATAGTATCTTGAATTCTATTACCAAAAATGCTTTTTACGAAAATTCGATTTCAGAAAACATGGCAAATGAAAATTATTATTTCAATGTTTTTTTATATTGTATTTGATAATATAAGGTTCTAAAGTTAAACATTATCAAAAATGCAATTGAAATATTACAGTAGTATCAGATTCAAGCCAGTATATCTTCACAGATTTTAATTGCCTATTAATATTATATATATACTATATAAAAGGGTATATCATCTATTTTTAAAAATATCTGAAAAAAATTCAATCACGGTAATATATTTTACATTTTTGAAAAAACTTGAATTAACCAAAGCTATATATAACTTTGACTAGGTTTTTAAATTTTAGCACAATCGGCCCCACTGTGCGTCGTGACGGATCGGTTAAATGAATGTATAAAGTTGCATCCTTTAAGCCTTTTCGTTTCGTCTTTTCCGGTTATTTTCTTGTAATATATGATAACGATATACATTTTTAGTGCTTCTTGGATATATCACTAAAATTTTAAATTATATACATTAAAAATGCATAAGTGCTGTTGTCAAGTGCTCATATTTTTGGCGTACAGTACGTGTGTTATTTCTGAAAAATCCAGACGCTCCTCCCGCAATAAAGCACGAAGCATGTGTCCCTCGCTGTATATAGTGCGTCGTCAAATTTGAGTAAATTATCCAGAAATCTCCGTTCACATGTGGCGAAGATTACGCAACGGGGAGCTAAACTGGGAGGCATTTGTCTCGGCGACAAATTTTGTCATCTGCCGTCTGATGGCGAATAATGGCCCAAGTGAGAGAGAAATGGCGCGAACCTCTCCCGATGATGACACCATAAGTCTCCGATTTTCACCGGGACAAAATTGATATAGTGTCGTTTACCTAATGCGTTGCGGCCTATGCCAAGGCGCTAAATTCGAATTACACCGTTAATGCCATCCGATCCGCGCGAAACACGAATAATAGTCACACAAGTTACTGCCGATCCTTTTTTATTGGACTTATATTAGGCCCATAAAATATATCACTGATGTTTGCGAAATGTTCGCCATATGCGAATGAGTGCTATATGTGACTATTTTGAGTGATTTATACATTATAAGTAATACTTTAATATACTATTAATCCAAATAGTTAAATATTTATTTTCAGCTATTTTAGGGTATGCTTATTTTCTTTACATGTGTAGTATGTACTAATTTATACAAAATTCATACAATATTATTATTAATATATATAATCAAAATAAAGTACACGAAATACCGATGAGTTCTGCAAATCTAATTAATGGTAGAACATTTAATATTTGCAGAGGGTGCAAATGTATTCTTAAACTGAATTTACCCGTACATAATTATGATTTTCTATTCACTTTATTAATGGGATTTGATAGAAGTTTTGATAATTTTATGTTTGAAAGTTTTAATAACGGATTTCAGCAACAACGCAGTGTTTATTTTAGATTAAAAATGTTATCGCGACGGTTGTTCGCCTCGTTTAAATAGATTTTCCACGGGAACGTTTAAGGGCGCAATAAAAACTGAACAAAGGGCTTGCCGGGCCTTTATTAATTGGATATGGAGCAAGGGCGCAAATGGCCTTTAATATTTTTCAATACTTTTCATTGGACGATAAATACTCGGTACGTGCTCGCGCACCACTTACTCTGGGCCCTGGCACCATTTTGTGAGCAAGAGAATACACGTGGCGATACTAAATTTAGAGGATGAATCAATTTTATGGACAAACTTGCGATTGCTTCAGATTTTATCATTTTTATTTTTATCACACAAGATCAGTGCACGTTGTATTAATCAAGGTATAGCTTTCCGAGATATACGAAATGAAAAACGGTGAAGATTTCTCAAACCAAATTAACGACAATAGAGTTTAAGAGTCAGATAAAAGACCTAAAAATATATTTACCCAATAAATTAAACAACGCATGAACGCGTGTCAAAATCTCTTATGATTTTAATTGACATAAGTCAGCGGTCGCCAAACTTTAGGACCTCGCGGAACATGAAATGTATAATTTGAAAGCCCGCGGACCATAAATGGGATTTTTTAGTGTTAAATATATTTTTAAAAAAAGTAAGAATTAATAAATTGCAGCGAGTAGCCAATATTTCACAAATTTTATTATCTGATTTTCAATGTCTTCGGCCACATCTTCGATTCTGCGCTTAATAGTATTAGCAGATATAGGAATTACTTCTTACTTCCAAAATTTGTTCAAAGATTTTTAACATGCAATACTTAATTAGTTCTTCTCCAACCGTGTACGGCTTTTTGCAAATAGGAAGCCTTTAGTAATGATTTATCATCCATGGTGATTTTTCTTAAATCAATAACTTGCTTTTGCATAATTTCATGCATTCTTTTAAAATATTTTAGCAGTTTTATTTTTGTTAAATCCAGATGTTTTGACTAAAATTGTCTTTTAAGTATTGAAGGTTTTAATGCATTGTTAGATAAACTTTCAGAGCATACAACACAGAAAGGCCGGGGATCCAGCTGACTGCCAGGTTCATCAATGAATCCAAATTTTTGGTAGTTAGAATGAAATTTTCTTGATACTTTGACTTTTTTCTTCTTTCCATCTCTTCTTCCAACGTTTTATCTTATGGTGCCTGATGAAGACTGTGCAGGATCTGATTTATTGATCTTAGATAAAGTTATAATATCGTATTCATTATCTTCTGTATTGCTAAAGAAATTGCAAAATATTCTTTTGATTTTTATCACTGATTATGGATTCAATTTATTTTAATCTAAAATAAAAAAGAGCAGAAATTTGGAAAAGTCAAACTCATTTTTTCCCAATAATTATCCGCGGAACTTTATTTGGCATTTTATTAAAAAATATATCTATACTAAGTCTATCTGATTGCACACATGAAAGTTTCAACTTTTATTATTATAAACCCTTGATTTTGATTTTCAAAATTTTGATTTTTGACAAAAAGTTTACAAGATTGGTAGGAAAAAGAGCTGCTTTTTTAATTTTTAAAAATATATGAAATCGGCTGGAAATGGAGTTTCTAACGTTAACATAAGTGACGTTATTTTTGTAGCTAGTATTAGTTATCTGATTGTACGGCATTTTTACAATTATTATATGAATTCGCAAAAAATATATGCAGTGAATATGATAAATCAAAAGCAACGTTCGTTTTAGAGTAGATACTACTTATGATTTAGAGTAGAGTATTTAATTGAAAACATTTCGATGCGATTGTACTCTCGAAATAAGGTTTTCGTGTGTTCAATATATTCGGCGCTATTCCATGATTGGATACTCTGTTGAAAATCATGCGATGCGATACTGTTGCATAACTTTATTATTATGCTTAACCAAATTACCTTTCAAACACCCGAGTGAAGTTTAGCTGTTTCGAACTGGGATACTTTGACTATACTCCCTGTGCAACAAAATAATTGAATTTCATCCAAAGCAGCCCTTTTACATTCACCTGGCTTCCTGTTTGCGCACACCGTGCAAATGTTGATCGATCCGAGCTCTTAAATGTTAATTTGGCCCTCGACTCTAACGAAGGCCCGTGACATTAGAGTGTGTTTGATAGTGAGTTAATTCGAGGTCCGACGATTTGCCTCGACGTCGCAATCCGTCACGTGCTAATTAACCGCCCCACGACCCGCCCTCTCCATCGGCTCAGAACTGCCCCGAAGAAATTTATTTATTAGTTTTATTGATTAAAATTCATAAGTGGACGGCGTTAACGCTTCCAAAATCCATAGAACATCCACAAATCTAAGAGATCTCGCCCTCGATCTCAGATTGAGCCTAGCGATTCAAAATAAACTACCCTTGTTGTATGAAACAATATTAATCCCAGTCTGGAACAACAGAGCCACCGTCGAGCCGGGGACAATATATTGATTTACTATAGGCGGGTCCGGTATACGACGTGTATACAATATTTTGTGTTCGTAATCTAATTGTGTATTTGCACAATAAAGCATCTGAGGTACAAACAGCAATTACAAAGCTTTGATAATGACATAAATGTAAAAGGCCGTATATTCACACGCCGCGGTAAATTTGGGTAATTTACCCATAATTGGGTACATGGTCTCGCAATGCGGTACACATCAAAGAAACACCACCTGTTAATTGTTAATTATCACCTGCGAAATATTACCCCCGCAGTTAATTACCACCCCTGATTCGAAAACCTGTGCACGCCCTGTTTATTTTCGTACTTTGCATAAAACGCTTTTGTGTACAAATAAAGTCGATTTTTAATTGAAAACCCAATTTTGTTCCCCCACGCGCAGATAATAGATGGGAAATGAGCGTTTCGAGCATTATTAAATTAAAATATATTGAGGGGTCCAAATTTTCTCCCGGGGATTTTCGGGGACCATCCATCAAAGATCTGCGTTAGGTAACCGGATGCTTTAAGGGCTTAGATACCGCGGTGTCATTTCCTTCTTCTGCTTATCTCCTTCGTTCCTCTTCAATAGACACTAAAATAGACCCTGAATTGTTTGCAAACTTATACGTATAACACTCGATATACACGAGAGCAATTAGAGGTATTTGATTTAAAATTTAAGCTCGTGCGCGCATTGCATCTTCGTTATCTGGGATTATAATTAAAGCGCGTAAAGCGTTAGTCGCCTTAGAAATGTAAAATATGGTTCTGGCCACTTCTCGCTTGTTATCTCGGAGTCGTTAGAGCGAGACGTCTGCAACGTCGGGGTCCGACCCCCGAAACCGGTGACCTTTATTGTTGTGAGAATATAAGAAAAGAAAGTAAACAAAGAGGCCCGTGAAAAGTGGGATTGGAAGGTCTCTTTCGTTGGCAACGTGATCTGAAACCAAAGCGACGAGTTAACCGAAATGTGTTCGACACGGTATGCCGACATCTTGTACCCCCCGTTCAATATTCTAAGCCGGAATATCCGCGCTGCTTGATTTAAATCCGTGTACGCATCTTATCGATCGATGGTTTCTAAAATAATCTATCGTAAGTTAGTGCATCTCTAAAGGATTAGTTCAAAACGGCAATGAATGTGTTTAAATATAATATTTTAAAACTTATATAAATTTATAGTTTATAAACCTTATCTCAAATATTCTGATTTATTTATTTATTTGACTATGAGATTCATCCATATAAAGATTTGATAAAGTTTATAAATATGCAACGGGAATCAGTCTCTCACTCTCCCCTCGGTGTCTAACCTTGACACTGACTAATTTTAATAGTATTCCAGTTGGATTGAAGTTAATATTATTTGTTTATAAAATATTTATTCAACCAAGGATAAAAGGTATTAAATTAACTAATTCCAACGCGCCAAACAGTAACACTAGATCATGAGTATAACTCATTATTATTAGCTAGTCAGTTCCCGATTTAAAATTTATAACTCTTAATTAATGTGGAAATTTCATTGCGGTTTGTGTTTCCTAGTTTCAATGCATTAATTTGACGATTCTAGATTTTATCAAATCGAGTTTTTTATTAAGTAAAAGAAAAGCGCAAAATTATCACTACCCCAAAAATCTTTGGATTTTCCAGTCTATGGTTGATGGTGACGTGGAAACGATATTTTATTAATAATATGATTAATTACAATTATTTATTTATGTACGTGTTTACCAATTGCATGCTAAAATAAGATTTACAAAAAAGTTTAAGCCCGCGAATGAGATTGAACGTGGCCGCCTGCGACAATGCCCTACGATATATGATCAAGCCACTGTGAGCCAACAAAATCTGAAAAGAATGACAATACCCACAAACAAAGAGGAATAGAAATGAGGCTGAAACACAATGAGTTTTTCCTTTTTTTCTCCCCTCCTCGTTTGTGGTCTCGACTCTTTTGAGGCAATTTTTTCACCTCTTTAATATGGTGATCTTGCTGTTACCTTTCTTTCCTTCGCTTTCTACTATTATCCTAAGCATCCGAGCATTATCTCGGTTCTTCTCGGTCATCATTAAAAGAAAGACGGGGACGTTGCGACGCGCCGTTATTAAAATCAAGTCGTTTCACGTTCGGTGAAAAAATAAATTGGACTCTGTGCACGGAAAATTAAACTCCATTATTGGTGCAATTAGGGGATTGCGCTTTATCCGCTTTAGATTAAATTTTTGTTTTTATTATTTTTATAATAAAATAAAACACGCCGATGCGTAATCGTAAACGCTCTATCCGGCTGATAATTTTTATCTTATTAATGTTCCTCGAATAAACCGTTCATACAATTTGCATAAAATTTGAAATATGGAAGGCTTTTCATTCATCCGATGAATAATTGGCCGAGTCGTCTGGTTTCACAGCGGATCATTTTTGGGGCAAGATAAGCAAAGTAATCAACGCAAAGAGGTTTTTACGAGTACTCGGGCGTATTTTATGCATCGCCTGCGGTTGTTAATTTGATGGCGATGCCATATTACTCGGGAGATAAAGGCGTGAAGCTACCCGTGACCGTGGAACCCGACCATCTTCTTTCAAAAGTAGAAGCGGATGCCGGGTATATATCAAGGAGAGCGTCGCAGCCAACCGACTTTGCCAACTTAAGTCGTTTCCTAAAACAAATAGCACGCTGCGCCCATCGCCCCGACTAGCAACAAGGGCCACCTTGTGTTTCGTTTTGCCTTTGTCTCGTCGCGCTCAAAATAATTTGCCGAGCCCTTATTGTGCACTAAAAAGTTTAAAACTGAAACTTCGGATTTCATATCTTCGACAGTAACTCTGTTCGGAATGATACGGCCACGTTTTTCTAATCGCAGAGAGGAAAAAACCTTAACGAAGATGCCGTAAACATGACGTTTAATTATTGCTTTGCTCATCGAACTGCTGAATTTCTACTAACTAAAATAATATTTTGTGAATCAATTCGTAAATTTGTCTCATATTATTCCGTATAAAGATAAATACACCCCACGTTCAATATCAATGATTTCTTTGTGTTCCCTTTCCACTCTGAAGGCCATAACTGATGGCCCAAGTGAGTTTGGTAGGAAGCTCTAAAAGCTAGCAGCTGTGGCAGAAAGACGCGCAAATATTAAGGCCGCAGGTTAATTTACAAAATATTATTGTTTCTAAGTATCGATAAGGGTTGCAACATGTGGAATAACCTAAAATCATTATTGTTATTATTATATTTTTTTTCATATAAACTATTAATCCATTTCCTCTCATTTCTGAGGAACGTGACCCGTTCCCTTCTGCACCGTAGTGATTTTTTATACTAAAGAGCTCCGAAAACTATCTGCGCTCAGTAGCGGTTAACTTGACAAATCATAATTCGATTGTCAATAATAAATTCTCAGAAATATGTTTGCATTTATCTAGCTGATGAGATTTTTGGAGCAGTCAGTCGTTTTCTTCATATCGGAAAGGTTGTCCGAAGCTTCTCCTACTTACTGTGACCGTATTTTTTGTAATGTGAAACTATAGTTTTTTTTTAATTTCTTTACATTTATAATTATTTATAAAAATAGTGAAACATTAAAAACAGTGAAATTGTGATAATAATTAAATAATAAGCTATTGAAAATATTAAAAATAATGAAAGTTTTATTTTCAAATTCAATGATACTTTTCACTATGATTATTTCGATATTAGTGATGATGGCCCTTTGGCGTTTGATTAGGTTAATTATAATAGTGATGATTGTGAAAGGAAGCGAATGATTATTGATAGTAAATTCTTTCAAAATTGGGAATAATTGTCAAAAAATTATGGTAATAGTTATGATATAAACATCGGCGAAGATAATTCGATCGGCAATGAAACAGATAGTGGAAGTAAAATTATCCCCCCCCCAAAGGAGGGAAACATATATACTGTAGCGAGGAAACGGATGATGAAGAGAACTTAACATTCATTAATTCCACGTCATCAAGAACTTCATATTTGTCAAAAAATTGGTACCCTTCGTCTATTCATTTTTCACAAAAACCAATTGTTTGGTTAACCTTTTGATTATTTACTATTATTATCAACAAACAATTTATTAGTAGAATACTTTACGAAACGAATATGTATACAACCATTAAAATATGCAAAATAAATCCAGCAAAAAATCAATAAATATAATAAGTGGGAAAAGGTTAATTCTCATCTCATTTTATACACTTTAAATTATACGAAAATCTTACGGAGACATCATTGAAAATCCAATTAATTTGTTTTATTATTCATGAGCAGATAAATTATAATAAATATATTAGCTAAATATTTATTTTTTGTCATAGAAAATGTACAATTTTTTTCATTTTAAATAATAATCATTTGTCCAGAATTCGCATACATCCCCAACAATTGAGAATACCTTGAAACCATACTTTTAATAAAGCTCATTTGACAAAGAAGCCGTACGTGCACCAGATACTGGAGCTTTCAAAGAAAAGCGACATTCTGCTAATACGAACACGGGTATAATATTTCGAAACAAGGTAATTTTACCTTGACCAAGTGGTTTTCCTTTGGTTTCTCCAGCCGGAGAATATTTGAAACTATGCCGTCTATACATGAAATATGAAACCAATATTGGCATAAGAGAGACCAGTATGATAAATTGTTTTTTAAATTATTTTCGAATACAAACTAATACATTATTAATATATTTAAGATTTGATAAAGAAAACAGAACAAATTTGTTTATTAAATAAATGGTAAAAATAAATCTACAAATAAATAAAATCACGATTAAACTTAAATCAAATATATTTTCCCTATAAATTATCAATTTGGCAAATTCACAGTACTTATACAATACATTTTACAAATAGAATAGTACAAAGTAATAAATAAACATAAAATATCCATCGATATATGTAAAAAAAATCACATCAATTACTTGCATAATTTTTCTAGGTCATACGAAAAAGTTTTTCTTATATTTTATAAACCTTGGGTATTTACCCTCGTTATTTACTACAATTAAGATGTAGCGGTCGCATATTTCTAAAAAGTTTAATGGTTTACAAAAATGTAGAGCGATATCGCGTTTATCTTTTGGAGATACTTTAGAACGTCGTCAATATTATTATATTATATATATATGAGAAAATCTCATATTAATTATGTAAATTTGTTTAATTTAATAGTTTAATTAATGAATGCACCTTGCAGGTACGCAAAATTATTAATTCTAGACTTTGACTTGGGCTTAGTTTGATATATTAACGTCATGGGGCTAAATAATAATTCATATTCAATATGTGCGCAGTAGTAAATTCTATAATTCCATAGCAAATATTTGCACAGAGCCCAACGTCAACAGTGGCACATCGAAAACCGAGCTCCCTCACTAATGTGAATGTGACAGCTCGGGACCTAATCCCGGGTCTAATCCTGGCCAACTTATCACTTATGTAATCAGTAACCCCTGCGCTTTGATTCTTGACAATTTTCTAATATTGTACGAGTGTCTGTTGTGCTAAGGATAATCCCTTCGCCGACTGATTTTTACGATTACAATTAAGAATTTGGGATCTACAACGGAGTAAATAAGATAATGAATCCTTATAGTGGGTATTTTTGCAAAAGAGACTCGGGGATGTCTAGTAGTGGAACAAATTAAATTTAATCTAATCGAAACAATTAAACCAATTAAGATTTACTGTTTTATCTGCGAATAGATTTCCGCCACTATGAGAAGAAAATTTTCAATACATCCAATCTTGCTCTAACAAAGAAATCAATTTATATTTTTAGCAACGTGGCTATAATTATTTTTTACTAAATTATACATAAATGTGTGTACATTTGTCAATGCTTACAATGACGACTCTTCATTGCGCTAATTCTCTCAGCAGTGACGTGAACAACTTTAATCCAATACATCGTCATAAATCAAAAACATTTTGAATGTTTATTATCAAACACTGACATGTATTGCTTTTTTGTTCAAACTCAAATTTGAAAACTTTCATTATTAATGAGAAATTGCGCGATTTTCTCGACAGCAACACAAAAACTGTGGCGGAAATGGCCAAATAATTATATTTTTCGATCGTATTTCCCTTTGAACGGAAATAAAAAACGCTTTGACGTCATAATCGTATTTTTGATCCGCGTCCCAAGTTTGGGCCCTGTCTCAAGTTAGAACCGAGCAATATCGCAATAATAGCGCGTCGAAAAACAAAAAAAAATTGGCGATTAAAATTTTAATTTCGCGCCGTCTCTAAGAAAACTTGGCCATTTTTATATTTTCCTTTTTATTCTGCTTTGAAATTCCAATTCAATAAGTTGTAGAAGAGCTACACCTTTTTTGTTCGTATTCTCGGGCGCCTCTCGTATAATTCCATTAGGTGATAGCCCCGGGTCCTCCTCCCGCGACACCTGATCGCAATGTCATCTGAAAAATTATTTAACTGAATTGTCTCGGTCCATACTTTTCGATGAAATTTTTTTAACAAGCAGTTACGTCGAAGCTGATGCAATCCGAATATAATTGAATTGCAAAACAACGCCAAAGGATTCAAACTTCATATTCAATAAATCTCTTATTAACTTTTATTATATCCTTTTTTGTTAGAATTATTGCATCAATTACCAAATTTGTCAATTTTCTGATGACGAAGGTCAAATGCAGAAACTTTTATTTTGTTTTTAAAAATTAAAATCCTTATTTTATTCGATAGCTCGAAGGTTTTGAAGTAAAATTATGTTCAAATCACTGAAACATTTTCTTATAAAAGATGCGTCGATTTGTTGTTGAACATGTGTGGAAATTTTCATACCACGTTTTGTCATCATTGCCAACAAAGACTTGAATATTTTCGTAAATCCTTCGAATGTAATTACAGTAAAACCCTGTTTTTACGTTCCCGGATTTCACGTTTTCTCGCTATTTGCGTTAAATTTTTACAGCCTCGTTTTATTTTAGTACATTTAGTACCCGCTTACGTTGTTTTATTTTCCGCAATTTACGTTTGATATATTTAAAATTCGAATCAAATTTTGAACATATTTAAATAATTGCGCAACGTTTTTAAATTTTATATCATTATCGACAAAATATGCTGCAATTAATAAAGAACGGATGACTTCAAAATTGTTTGAAAAACAACTTTTAAACTTCGATGCTTTGATGGGAATGTAGTGGTCACACTTTGAGGATCTCTGGATTCAGAGATGTCTAGAAGATTAAGTACATGTGACATTTTTAGTTTTAAATAAGCTTCGGTCTGCTGTAAAAACCCTCTAAACATTGTTATTTGCACACGATACGTGATAAGACAATGGAGAGTTTTATACCCGGGTAAACTCCTTATCAAGAAAGAGTGGCCTACAGTATCGAGAGACAGACCACCTGCAAGGGATTAGGCCATTAGCGACAAGATGCTAATTGCTCGCATTTAAGATTGTTACACGCAGCTGCAGAAGATTTAAATTAGATTTTTTCATTGCTATTGCAAAAACTCACTACCTGACTAATCCGTTCCCACGGAACGTTCGGTCAGGAAGGGGAACCGTCCAGTATAAATAGGGCGCCCCGAGTCGAAAACATGAGCCGACAACAAATCTATAAATACTCTTTCTGATTACAGTAGCTCCTTCGTCAAACGTCCACGGGCCATTCTGGAAGAAACAGAAGAAATCTACAAAATCTTTCCATCCAACGCAAAGACAGGAATAGGCTAACCCCGAAACTATTTCTGGACCAACAATTCCTTACCAACTCCAGCTTTTATTTATTTATTTTTTTTTCTTTTTCTTATTTTATTTATTAACTAACAAATGTACAACGCATAGTTGGATCAAACAAAACAATATCCTAAACCTAAATAATTTATTAATTGGGGTAAAATCACTTTTGCCAGGCAAAATCATGCATTGGGCAAATTTGACCAGCACGTACGTTGCGGCAAATAAATTGATTATTTAGGGGCTAAGCAAAACACTAAATCGATGAAGGAGATAGACCCGAAAGGGAAGCGCTCCAAAAACAAACAAAAACATATGATGAAAACATGAGCCGGGGCCGGATAAGATCACCCCAAAAATGCTCAAACAAGTCAATAAAACAGGGATCCTAAATTTGTGCAACATATTCAACTCCGCGCTGCGTCTACGTTATTTTCCAAACGCGTGGAAAAACTGGCGAACCCACTTGGTTATCAAAAACCTAATTCGACCACACATTACCACAAAATTAACCAGGCCCATCAGCCTTCTTGTCGATAATAGGAAAAATTTTGGAAAGAATTATTCTCAAAAGACTGTGAAATATGCACCCGCGAAAACAACACGATGCCCGACGAACAGCACGGATTTCGTTCGGAGCACAGCACAAATCACCAGTTACTTAGGGTCGTGGAATTCATTCACGATGGCTTCGAAAAACATCAAAGCACGGGAGCTATTTTCCTGGACATATCGAAAGCCTTTGACAGAGTTCAAGGTACAGCGGTCTGATAGCAAAATCCAGATAAATTTCCATACTCACCCCTTGATCTCACCGATAAATCTTCCTAAACAACAATAGAAAATTTCAAATCACAATTAACACAGGCGTATTCCTCATGAACATCACCGCCGGAGTACCATTGTGGATCGGTGCCATCTCCTTTGCTGTTCTCGCTATACACCGCGGACATCCCAATTCCAAAATCAGAGCTCGCCATGATCGCGCTTTATGCAGACGACACGGCCATCCTTCAACGTTCGATCAACGCCAAGATAATAACAAAAGCTCTGCAAGCAAACATCAATTTATTAGAAGCGTGGTTTGAAAGATGGAGGATCGCAATCAACCCATCAAAAAGTGCCGCCATCCTCTTTTCGCGTAGAAAAATTAAATCAAGCCCTTCAGGCACAGTCAAAATGTTCGACGAACAAATCCCGTGGACAAAATCAACTAAATACCTGGGCCTTCAGCTAGACAATAAATTAAATTGGCGCAAACATATTAATTATTGTACAAAAAAGGCGAGATCTGCAGCGCACTTTGTCAATCCTCTTATAGGCAGAAAAAGTAAATTAAATCTAAAAAATAAACTACTAATATTCAACTCTAATAGTCAGACCTATTCTAACGTACGGCGTCAAGTTTGGGGCACGCAATGCCACGCGTTTTAGACAAAATTCAAGTAGTTCAAAACATATGTCTCAGGAAAATTGTCGACGCCCCTTATTATGTGAGAAATTCCACGATCCTAAAAGACATGAAACAAACTAACATGCACGATTTTTGCAAAAAAATCGCAAAAACATTTTACAAAAACTTGCGTTACGTTGCGGCAAATAAATTGATTATTTAGGGGCTAAGCAAAACACTAAATCGATGAAGGAGATAGACCCGAAAGGGAAGCGCTCCAAAAACAAACAAAAACATATAGAAAACATGAGAGTCCGGGTTTACTACTAAACCCAGTGTACCGAAGATACCGACCGAGCTGGCGATGCTCGTCGGGAAGAAACACGCTCTCTCCGATGCCTTCGAGCGCTGACTTCGATCGCGCCATGGCCGTAAATTGCAGACACTCGAGCTAGAGCTGCAATTTTGTGCAACGTCCTTACGCCCCTGAAGCCGTGACCTTCACCGTAAGCAGACACAATATCGGACATCAGTGGCCCTTGCTGCCACAAGAATCTTCGTAATATACCGACTAGGAGCCGGTAAACTGAAGAGATCGACGTCGCTACTTCTGGACGCAGTGAAACTGACGCGATCAAGCTTTTATCTATAATATACTTCCTGCATTATGTCTGTATGTTAAAAATGCACCAATAAATACAAGTGTCATTAATAAATAATCTTATGGAGTCAGATTAATTTATCCGCGGAGTTGAACCCCTAAAGGAACTAAGAAGAGAAAATATCTTATTCCTAGATAGATGCCCTGCTCATCCAACAAAGGTAACACCGACGAATATAGAATTATCCTATTTCTCTTCAAACTGTACTAGTAAACTGCAACCATTAGACTTGGGAATAATCCTTGCTTTTAAACATTACTACCGCAAAAATCTGGTCTAAATATTATTATCAAAATTAGAAGGAAAGTTGACAAAAGTCAGGCTCTACATAACCCTCGTCAAGCTCGTCCTTACATACGGGTTTGAATGTTGGACTTTGATAAGACAAGATGAGCGCCAGCTTGGTATCCTGAAGAGGAGAATTTGAAACAAAAATTTGGAGCCGTATTCCGACGACGGAGGATGGCGTAGTGACTCCGGTGAACTGGTCACGTGTCAAGGATACGGGACAGTTAGCCGCCAAAAAACTTATAGTTACCAAGCCTTCCCGTCCCCGTAGGAAAGAAAGACTAAGGCTGAGGTGGTTGGACAGTGAACAGAGGGATACTGCATATTTGAAACTTACCGGAAGATGGAGCAACGTAGCGGCAGACCGGAAAAAATGGAGAAGGATGTTGGATGAGTCCAGGACGATACAATAGGGCTGTTTTGTCTATGACAGGGGTCGGCAAAGTGCTGCTCCGGAGCCGCATGCGGCTCTTTGGCCTCTTTAGTGCGGGTCTGGCACAAATATCCACCGGCAAGCAGACAGGGCCAAGAGTATGATCGGCTAAAGAAAGGGGTTTGTTGCTATTTTTAAAGAAAAAAATAATCACAAGATACTTTCTTACCATTGCATTATTCATCAAGAAGCGCTTTGTGCGCAGACATTTCCAGAAGAAATTTGTAAAGTTATGGAATTGGTGATTACGATTATCAACTCCATTTTAGCTGAAGCTCTTAATCATCGCTAGTTTAAAGAAATGGAGAGTGAGTACGATGATCTTCTGCTTCATAACAAGGTACGTTGGTTATTAAGAGGGAACGTTTTAAAACGTTACGAATCCCTATTACCAGAAATCAAAGCATTTCTTCTTTAGAAGAGTGTTCGCTGTCCAGAACTAACAGACGATCAGTGGATCCAAAACTTTTATTTCATGGTAGACGTTCTGTCTCATCTAAATCGGCTTAACTATAAACTACAAGGGAAGGGAGACACAACTTTTTCGATGTTAGAAGAAGTCATTTTATTCGAGAGCAAATTATCCCTTTTTGCTCAAGATTTTGAAAGGGAAACATTGTTTCACTTTCCAAGTCTGTTGAAGCATCGCCAAGAAAATAATTCATCTATTGACAAACACTATTTTAAAACAACCATTTTAAATATGAGGGAAGCATTTCTCAGCAGGTTTCAGGAATTTAAAAACAGCAGAGCGACCTTAGCATCTGTTTTCAAACAGCCCTCTTAATGCTACGATAACAGATTTAAAAATTTTCTCCCTTTATGCAAATGACATTGCAACTTCAAAATACAACGCTGGACTTATAAAACAAGGATATATGGAGCTCTACATTTGAACGTCTTTGTGTTGATTTGGAAATATTGGAGAAGAAGAAATGTGAGCTTAGTTCACGACACGAGTGGTCTGCTTTGAAAGACCTGGAGAAGGCAGACATGATCATCTTTAACGCCTGGAATAATATTCCTGACTTATGAAGTGCTAAAATTATAATAAAGGTTTGCTCAATTAATAAACAGATTTGGCTCCGAATTTTTTTTTTAATCGTTTTTATGTACATATTTGGCTCTTTGGCTAATAAATTTGCCGACCCCTGGTCTATGATGATGGCAATGTTTTAGATGCAATGCATTACACTGTTAGGGCATGGGGTGAAATTGAAGAAATAACGATCAACAATTGTTTTCGAAAAGCTGGAATCATTAAGGAACAGAAAATATAATATAAGGTACTAGCAATGAAAACCTCAGCAGAGCCTAGGCAAAAACACTAGTAGAAGTCATTTAGGCTCACAATGCTATTGTTGGCTGGAAACAAATTCCCACCGAAACCTTACAAAATTACATGGATCTCGAGATTAATGTAATGACATCTGAAGTTTTGAATATCGATTATATAGTGGAGAGTTACATCCACGAAAACGTATCTGAAGAAGTATTATCTGATGAATAAGACGTATATAATCCATCCAATTCTAACAAAAGAAGATGCTATAAGGTATATTAGCCCTAAAATATATCTTACTAGCATTGAAAACGTACAAAACGAAACTTTCTTATCAATTTATAAGATCGAAAGACAAAAATATGAACCAAACTGATTTTCGTGTTTATCTACAATAGATAAAAATTAATCTTTTATAACCCGGAATCTACGTTTTTCGTCTAATTACGTTTTTTATCGGTCCCTTCAAAAACGTGAAAGCAGGGTTTCAATATAAATATAATAGCCATGAGTCGCTGTGTATCGACGAACTGTTTTATACGAAATTACAATGCGTGAAATGGCGCCTCGCGAAATTTAGCTTGTTGACACAGAAACATTGTGCATATTAGAACAAGAATTAAATTATTATAATTAACACGATAAACACACATAGAAAATGTTAATTCGCGCCGAGGAGGCCGCCGTAGCTCATCTCTGGAATGTGGGCCACATTTCGGCACGTATTCAATTTGCACCGCCCAAATTGAAACGGGGGTAATTAGAAAACAAAATGTTTTCCCAGAGTGACACTAAAAATTCTAAATGTAAGCGCGAGATTTTGCGGCGTGTTCCACACGGCATTTGTCACACGTGTATTTCGAATTGTAAACGCTAATAAATCTAGGGCCCGGTTAAATAATTTACATATAACGACCCTAATCCCCATTCCGGCCCTGAACTTGCCCCCGGGTACTCCGGAATATTGTATGGGGCTAATACATGGATCTCTACAATATGCCCTAGGACAATAAATACATACGCATAGTGTGTGTATGTCAAGAGACAGAAAATATATGTTTATTTGTCATGTATGTACTGAAATACCAAAATAAAAGAAGATACCAACTTTTTATTTGATATATCAAAAAAGTTTGTAAACATGTATTTTTGTAGTGTCACATATAAATAAATACGTATAATCTTCTGGTTATTATGTTATTATTAATGTTTATGTTTACTTTTGAAAGATGTATTTATTATTTTAAATTATCTAATAATATGATAATGCTATATGATTATTATATTAAATGATTATATATTATATGATTATATTAAATTAATAATAATATATGTACTTGTAAATAATTAATAAAATCGATAAGTCTGTATTTTCTAAGCGATACACTTAGGTGGATATTAATAATAACGAGATTACATTTGATTTGTAGTTAATGCTACCAAATCAGTTTATTAAAACCATTATTTCTTAATTTAAATATTTTTTTTACCAATTATATTTTTAATACAATAAGCTGATATTTATATTTTGCGATTTTCACATGCTTAACACATTCGCGGACAGTCTTGCATATGCATTCATTATTTTGATTACGCGTGGGACACTTGCAGTGCATCTGGCCCCATAACCTAATTTGATAAATAATAATAGTTTAAATATAGATTGTGTATTTTTGAGATTTTTTTATCAAATTTTATTTTTAATAATTGTATCAATTATTAGTGTCCGAGGGCATGCGGTTACATTTAAGTGTCCGCGAAAGGGTTAAAATGCCTAATTTAATTTAAATTTACAAATTATTTTATTCTTAAAATCTGTATTTATTTATTAATATCAGTATTGTCTTCTACGAAATAGTTAAATTAGATACATCTTACATAAGCCAGGGCTTTAAAGCACATCTGAAATGAAATTTTTGATCCCTTTTTAGCGATTTTGACACTACCTCCCCAGTAAAGCACATGACATTAAAATAATCCCCGTTTTTTAAAACCGTTGTATTTGGCTTTATACTGTTCACTCATATTAATCTACAGCATGTGTACAATTTAGTCAATTTTATATTTTTAATAAATATCATTAGACATATGAATACCATGCATAACGGTAAACGAGTGTAATTAATTAAATAATCTAGCACTCAAATGTTGTTATCAAAAATTAAGCATTAAAAGACATTTTCATAAAACTTTATTGCATATTCATACGGTCGTTAGATCTAATTGGTAAAATTAAATAGATTAAAAGTTTTACAGGTTAAGTGAGCTCGCCGACTCCAGATGCGACGTACAGTAAAAGAGATGACTTCTAATCCGACACTGGAAGCATATAGAAAATAAAATGTTAATTTTCCGCTAAAACTATAGAGCTGCAAATAAGATTAAGCCAAATAGCCTGCATAAAGATGTTAGCTGTAATTGGATTAGGCGGAGTGGGGGATATGTTATCGCCGAGTGTATCTCCGGCGGCGAAGGAACTTGCCGCTTCGTTTGAAATTTTCCCTCAAACTTCGGCAATCAACGTCTGCTGGATGTCCTCCTCATCAGATCGAGGAAGGAAACCAACCGCTTATATGTCGTATATGGCGCTAATGAAAATAATAATAAAAATAATTATGAAAGCTGACAGCCAGAAGTTGCAGACAAGTGTCGCTAAGTGCCGACACAGTTGCGGAAGAGATAAGTGTTCAGCTTCGTGTAACAAAATAACAACACATATGGTCACATATTTGGACTAAAACTTGTAGTCATCAAAACAAGGCAGATAGTAACAAAATTGCCATGTCTATAAGAACATCACTTAAACACAATCTATAGACAGAATTATGATAATCATTATTGGTTTAAAGAAAATATATTGCTGTCATGGTTAAAGGAAATGCATTGCGGATAGATAATATACAAATAGTTACCCAAATGGAATAAATGAGAAAAAGATGTGTAGATAGTATCCAAGTATAAAAGTATCGTCACTGATTGATCTAATATATGAAATTAATGGGCGGTACTATACATTGAAAATTTCTACGTAATCAGCCAAGTGGATTAGTAAACTGATCGCTTTGACTACCGGGGAGTTTCCGAGAGCACGTAACCTCGCATACTGTGGAAGAAAAGACAAACGCGAACGTACTCGATGTTAGTGAGGTGGCGCCCATAAGGGCAACTCGCACAGTACAAATTATGTACTGCACCAACCAACAGCTTAAAGAAGTGCTTTGCCAAGTAGATCGACCTTCGTTTCTCGAGAGTTACATACCCCAAGCAACCCTAAATCGATGCGCTGGGGTATAAGCTCGGATAAAATCCAAATTCCTTCGTGTAGAGATATCTTAAGAATTTCTTCTGGATTTTCTCTAGTCTGAGCATATTCGAAGCGTCGTAAGGCGCCCAGATAATAGATGCTGATTGGAGCAGGCTCCGAAAGAATGTATCGTATAGCACTCGTATAACTAAAGCGCTAGGTATGTGATGAAAACTTCTCGACACAAAGCCCAACATTATTGATGATCTTATAAACACGTCCGATACATTTAAACTAAATTTTAACTTGGAATCAAACAAAATACCCAGATCTTTAACAGACGATTGCTTAGGAAGGGTTACGTTCCCAAGATTGCAATTAAAGTTGATGGGCTTCTTTGATCTAGAAAATATCATAGTTTGACATTTCCAACACTTAATGGAAGGCGATTAAATAATGCCCATTCAAGCAAAGAATTTACAGCTGTCCAACTGTAGCAAAAGGGCATCTTCCATTGAGGTTATTGCTTTAAATAGTTTTAAGTCATCTGCAAAGAGTGATAAATTACAAGAAAGGACATGTTATATGACGTTTATAAAAAAATGAATAATAATGATCCTATATTGGAACCCTGTGGGATTCCTGTTGTTGCATCGTAGACACATGATGTTAGGGAATCATGCATCACGTACTGTTTCATGTTCAAGTTTCAAGAGATTGATTAGTGATTTAATAATAAGTTAAGTGTGATCAACTTTATCAAACTCCTTTTCAAAATCGTTATAGATAATGTCGACCTGGACCCCTAATCCAGCGACTTAGACACATAATTTGAAAATCTAAGCAGACTGTTGACTGTTGAGCATCCACCCCGAAAGCTATGCTGTTTATCGATGAGTCTACTCCCTGTATATGTAAAATACTGTAGACAAATATGTTTGTCATTAATTAATATGAATTAATTCAATATAATTAATAGTTATATTACGTATTTAAATATAATTTTAAAAATATTTTAAATGCTAGAAGATTTTTCTTTCATAATCTAAATTATTTTCAGCCATTACTCTCTTAACACTTTTTCACTAACACAATGAAACAATGGGAGCAAAACTTAATTATTCATAATTATGATCTTAGCACAATGGAAGTATAACTGTTGAAAATTATATAAATACATTAAGAATTAAAATTAATTCTGAAACTATCGAGTTACAAATTTAAATCGAATTAAAGATGCATATTATTAAAAGGTTCTCAGAGACTTAGCCCGAATTCAGTAAAATTCGAATAATTAAATACTTACGTTGCCGGCGCAAAGGCTTTCAGCTGAAAGCTGGGCCGGGCCGAGTTGTTATTTTCAATTCGCCTAGAGAAACTTGTAGTGGGCGATATTATGTTTTGGCTTTATTCACACAAAAGGCGGGCAACCCACAATGGGATGATTGTGTTTCAGGCGGCCTCCCCTACACGCTAAACTGCCTGCGACCTGCACCAACACACCACCCCCCTGCATGACCCCAGAGACAAATATCTCCATGTTTTGCCCGTGTCAACCAACCGACTATCCAAAGGTTAGCTATATCCGCGATTATCGCCGAAACAAAACAATATACTTTATGTTGATATTATTATTTTGCAAAAGCTGTCGGTATGTTCGACGTGAGTTTTCCCAATTTGTCACTACAAAATCTGCCGTTTATTGCTATATAGTCTAATAATTGACAGCATATTGAATTTAGTAGCTATTTCACTTTTCATTGTTGTTTTGTGAAATTGTATATTGCCTTTTGTCTGCTCTATTTGAACCGGATATTAAATTTTTCATTTTCCGGTTGTGGATAAAAAGCTATCACCGTCGGTCAGTTTTTAGTGAACCGGCCATATTTGATAGTAAACATAAAACGGATGCAAATCTATTTTTTATTATCAGCATAAATTCAATATTAAACGAGTATCGGTACAAGGCAAAAATGCTACTTGTCAACATGAATGCAAGTATTGGACCAACCGAGACATCAGCTGAAATCCGACTGCCGTTTTATCAAAATAATTATTTGTCTTATAGTTTTACAGCGGAACCTCTATTCAGAATGGCAAACAATAAAAGTGTCGGTGACATTATATTCGCTTTATGGAAACATTGACCCGAATATGATTCTAGATTCTAGAATCATATTCGGGTCATTGCCGGTGCTAGACTAGAATTGCTCGACCTGGCATTGCAAATCATGCAGTCAGGACGCTGACTCCCATCACGTTCCGTCATACATGTGAATCCATATTGTACATTCGTCCGACCACTTTCTTTTTATGCTCGACATAGTATGAAGGGATTAAAATATTAAGAAACGTATCACACAACGTACCATCACGACAGTTACAATTCGTCTACTGGGCGGCAGTGTTGCCAGGAAATTATATTGGAAATCGGACTTTTCGTACATCACTTCACTATTCTATGTGATTCCCCGATTTCGTAAATCATATTTCGCAATGACGACACGTTATGAAATTAGATCTAGTACATTTATTATGACTTATTTGAAGTCCCACCCTAGTAAAAAAATATTTTAGAGTTTGAGCTCTTAGAGTATTATTTTTATTACTAGATTGATATATTTAAATAATATACTAGATCTATTGGATAAATGAATATTTCATACGTCGTATCATTTTTCATAATATTGTCCAATAAGTCGAGTGTGTGTTTTAACTTGCGCGATAGCCTTCCGGGATAGTAACAGCGCGCTTTGTTAGTGCGCTGCTTTCATTTATATCGTTAATAATCTCCTCCTAGATGTTCTAATCAATAATATGTAATTCTGTAACCCTCAGGTCGGCTAAGCTGATTGGTCCGCTGTATTTATTATCAATAAAGATGCTGTCTCGTTACGTCCACCATTATATCCTAATCAAATCCGGAGAGACTTCCACGTTACACAAGTATAAATTAAAAATGAACTTGTAAAGGATACATGAAACGGAGTCAAAATAATCAAAAGATACAGAAGGATTCGGACTCGGACCATGGCGATCCCTTTACTTTCGCCAGTGATAGAAATGCAAACACATATTATTGGACATAAAACAACATATTTATTCAAGAATTACATATAAGTTGACGGACATAATTGAGGTTATGTCGGCGCGTAAGTGCACACACATGTCATACCGACTGAATAACCTCCGAAGAGGGTTTGATCGACCGTACGCCGATGGTCATGGCCGCAGCCGCCGCTCTAGGCATTGCGGGGGGCTGTTCATCGGGCGTAGACGGTAGCGATCCAGAAGTCTCCCTGACACGTGGGGAGCTTCCATACGGTCTCCCTGACTTATGACCTCGGCAGTGACCGCCACAGCGCTAGTCCGGTGCCTGAGGTTCTGCAGGGTCTCCGTCTGCGTCGTCGGGTATGACCTCGTGCTGCGCATCTGTCAACGATAAAAAATAAATTAATTAATGTGTTTTAATATGTCGATGGGGGCTACCACGGGAAGGACGAGAGGAAATATCCAGAATCGTCGTGTGGCGTCCGGATGTAGCACGCGGATAATGGCGGCTACATTGCACCGGAAAGAACGACGGGGACGTTCGAACGTCCGACCGCCGGGGAGGCAGAGAGAGAGAGGGTTGGCCGCGTCCAGGACGCTATGGGATAAAATGGCGGGGGTGATTATCGATCATGCCTAAGATCCCGCCAGATGGCAGTAAATTCCCTTAAAGCGCGGTAATTTCGCGCGCGGTGGAATAACCGCTACAAACTTGAGGGCAAACGAGGTTCGAATGTGATACACCAGTAAGAATTTAGAAGATGACGAATCTTCCATGTTCATTTCCGCTGAAAATATGCATTCATTTATATACTTAACACATTGCCTACGGGGGTCGTGGATTCCATGACAAAAGCATTTTCGGGTATGTCCGGGGCGCGCACATCACACCATAGCCGACACTACGCGTTTGATCGGCTGAAATTTTTACGTTGTTTTTTGGTTAGATGCTTGATAGTAGTAGCAATACCATTTATTCGAAATATTTTTGTCATTTTTAAAAAAAAGGATTATCTTTAATAATTGGCGCTTTGGTCGGCAATGTTTTAATGTATTGATATTTGCTGCAAAGTGAACACCGTTTAAGAATTTATTTATTTATACACTGTTTTTTTTTGTTTGGTCATCAGCCGATACTATGCGCTTTCATATGATGTAACTATTATAACGTTTGTTTTTTTCGAATATTTTCTAATCCACGCCATGGCATTCCAAGTACCGGAATGATTTCAACACAAAAGATCGAAGAACGATAAATGTGAGATTATTTCTCATTTTCCTTACGAGTATATGACTGCTCTATCTCAAAAAATAAACCTTTACAAAGTCAAATAACTATTTAAAATGACAATAATTCTTACTAAACTAAAAGAAATAGAACTTTACGTCTGATCTTTTTACATAATTTATCGTTTATTTAGTGAAAAAAATTATAAAAATTTTATCGTGGTATTTTATTTATAATATAGTATTTTTTCGAGATACGGCAAGATTCCTTTTTTGCGTCGATATATAAAAAAAGACGTTAAACTTGCCAGAATGATAGATCGGGGTTCCACTATAGCACGTATTGAAATAAACTATACATTTCCTTTATTTATATTAATTAATTACGGTATTATTTTATATTTTGAAATGTAAGAATATCTACATGATATTTTCGAAAGATGTTATTTACCAAGTGGCGGATAATTGCTCTTTTAAATCAGCATGTTTACAAGTTCCGACAATAATCGCACGGCGGCTGGTTCCTTTGCGCGACTGACTTTCCCCAGCAACTTTCTTTTAAAGGGAAAATTTAATGGTTCTTCTTTCGCGCGCGCAGAAACCGCCAACAAAAGGACAATTGCTTGCCACGAGAGGCGTCCTCGGGCGTCGCGGGGCGCACTCGAAACTTTCGCCTTTTTGACTTTGCGGCGAGGGCGTCGCCGCTTATCGCCCTGCATACATCCGATCTTAGTTTCGGCTCGAAATTTATATGAATAGAGATTGCTCAGTCAAAAACTGAATTATGGCGCCATTAGGGCCGGTAATGACCGCAGCTCCGCATATCGGCCATCTTATTGGATTCGAAAAGCCTTTCACGCTACATCCATTCCGGGACTCGTTCGCATTCCACATATCGCTCTGGAAGTGTTTCAGGTATGGGCGGAATAATTTGGCGACCGCTTCCCGCGGGAGTGGATGTGACGTCACCGTTCATAAAAGTGAAATACGACCGCAGGGCTGTTGTACTTTTTCATATCTGAAACGACAAATTCGTCTGACGAGCAATAACTCTCGGATTGAGTTACGCGAAACTTTGGTCGATAGACTGAAAGCTTCTTTTAATTATGTCGTCCTCGTTTAGAACAAAAATAAAGTGGGCCCTGCCGAGGCGAGAGCGCGATACTAACTTTGGCATTAGAACTACACGGTGGGTATATTTGTATTGTGTATTATATAAAGTATATATATGAGCGGTCCACCTATATTCAAATATCATTTAATAACAGATAGATAAGGTTGGACATTTTAAAATCATTTCCTCGATAATGACTCAAACGCGGATTCTAGCTTAAGATTTCAGAGGAAATTACAAAACCGCTTAGCTGAATACAAAGAGGTTTCCGTGGAATATGAATCAAATATAAAATAATCCCTTATACCAGATTTTACTAAAAATAACCCCATATTATCTAATTGACAGTATTTGTACCGCTATTAAATTAAATTAAATAAATAACTTTTATTGCCTGATCTCAATACTAATACATACACTGTTTTACAAAATTACCTTACAAAGATGGTACTTTATTCAAAATATTGTTGAGAAAATCTTACCAATAAAAATTAAAATTACGATTGTAAGTTTTAGTCTTTTGTAAACAGATGCGTTTATTGTCATATAAAGGCATGATTATTTAATAAAAGTATATGTAAAAAGTATAATATTCAAATAAAAAATATACGTTCACGGTTGGTTCTGAACTTATACCCTATAAGCATAATCGTAACAATTTTTGTGAAACCTATCCTTGAGAGATTGCGTAGACCAAATGGTTCCAGTCCGCATAAAACGTGCAAAAGAATTGCTACGACGAGAGACAAATTAAATTATCGCAGTTGACACTAACGGCAACTTTCTTCCTATTGCTACTACATTTTAATCGTATTACCTGTTGTATACAAAATACTTTACTTCACTTTACAAATTATAAAACTGTTAGCTCCACTGTAATACCGTATAACATTAATTTAAAAAAATATTATTTTTATTACGGCGAGCTGGAAATTCGGAACCGGGATCGCATCTCCGTAAATATTTGTGTACAAGTGCTCCTGTCTAGCAACTGTCACAACCATACATCCGAGAAAGAGTTCTCCGTATCCGAATAAGACAGACATCTTCTAATTTGAAGCTTAAACTTTCAGAAAGTAATTACGGCCATCATATGATGGAAATGGCAACTGGCAAAATTAAAACTTTTGATGAAAACATCAACAATTTTATTGGTCCGTCGCCAAAAAACGGCCGGACATTTCAACAATTTTGAGAAATGGGGTCTCGTTAAAAATGGAAAGGACCCTGAATTATCGACGGAGTCGCCCGTTTATATGTACATACAAAAAACTTTTAATTAAAATTTCGTGGACTTTAAAATACACAACTTTAGCGAATATGAAATTAGACAAACTTGGTTCCATTTTCTTTGCATCCCAAAATTTACTTATCCGACGCGGATCCGAATCGGGCCCTATTATAATTACCGGATTAATACTGAGACCGCGTCGGCGATGATCGCGCCCTGGCCACACACTGTTATTACACGTGGCGTTAGCAGTTACTCGGAGCGGGGGCGGAATTCGGCAGCAAAACTGGGATAAACCGGGATAAGCTAAATTTGGCAACATAATGATATGCTAATGTGGCGTCAGTGTGGTTGAGGCCTTCTGGCGGTATTTGATTATTAATACTCAAAATTCCCGCTTCGAAAATGAAATTTGTCGAACAAAGCGTTGCCTGCCTATAAATTGCAGAATATTCGCGCACGGCCCACCAATCGGATCCGCCGATGTGTAGCGGGGTACCTCCGACCGCTCGCTGCGGATGTCTCCCCTACGGAAGGAATCGCGATTGTACCTAGCGCTTATTAAATAAAAACACATTTAAGATATAAAATATAAATGTCCTAAGTGAAAGTGCCTCTTCCCGATTGGACCGGCGAACTTAAACCTAGTCGTGCACCATATATCATATGGTCCGGTTTTATTGCGAACGGTCGCCACTTGTACACCTACTTGATTTTATTCTGCGGTCATCCCCAGGGTGCTTTTTTATGTTTTTTTTAGTCGACATGGTTTAGATCCATAAAACGAAGACACGCTTTTTTATTAGCGACCTTTCTTTATGATTTTTCATTTTGAAAATAAAAATTCAATCAACATTAAATGCAATTTACTGTCATTTAAAAATTTGATCGATTATAAATATTATGAAAATATCTGTAGGGTTAAATAATTCTGAGTATGGTTCATAATTCAAATTTGACAGTTATGAAGAAAAGAGATATACAAGAACTAACTAAAAAACTTCCCTTAGAGGTGGAAGTATATTTATTTATTTATTTCGTAAAAAAAACAATGCGCGATTGACATTACAGATAAACCCAGGTCGCCAATCACGCCTAAAATCAAATGTAAATAAAGAGTAGACATATAAAAGAACAATATGAAAAAAAACACTCAAGAGTAAATAACGCAATAAATATGGATAAATAAGAAATATTTTTATATAGTCTGCGAAAAATGAGAATTTACAATTAAGGACCCGGTGAATATTATTTATAAATAAAATAAATAATAAAGGTCCTATATTTGACCCCTGC
>JAGXCT010037079.1:71088-88434 GCA_022495035.1 Philopotamus ludificatus | reverse complement strand
ATATTTCAACTCAGCGTGTAATTCGGGATAGTGTAATTGGGGGGTCCACTGTATGCAGATTGTTAAGTTTGTATCACTTGTCGGTCCATAGGTTGATCGATATTGAGTGGCAAAATAAATTCAACTTGATGAAACTTGGATCTGAATACAAATTATTTGTTGGCGTGTGAAACGCTGTGCTTTTGGAACTCGCAAGGCCACCTGCGCGGTTCTCTACTCCTGATCTAGTGCTTTGCGCTGATTCGGCGTCATGTTCTAGTGGTCAGTGGCTTGCTCGTACAAAGAATTGGACTTTGATGTAAAACACATTCATTTGGAAAGCATTCGGAGAGAAAGCAAAATTAATTACACCATAAATTATTTTGATTCCGACGGTCCCCTAATCTGGATAAGTAGTTGTCGGCGGCACGCGATTGCTAATGTCTGGTACGGTACTCTCCGAGGTCCGGGCGGTGTCCGCCGACGACACGGTGCCGGTAAATTTTGGGATACCGAAGATGCACCTTCCGATTTAATGATAAAGCAGCGGCTCGCGGGGACCTCGTATCTACCATTAGAGAAGACATTTTTCTTTCCAGTAATGTCGGGTGGAGCGGTATCTCGAGCCGCTACTTAGCCCGCGGCCACACCATCAACATCGGGGCCCCACATTTTTTATTCCCCTTCAGCAGGCGGGCAGTGACGCTGGCCAGCTAGCTACCTTCTACCTCACTCTACACAAAATAAATGCTCGACACGATCTCTTTTTTTTTATATAAATTAGTAGTAGATCGCGGCTGTGGATACCCCTCGGTTAAACCTGGGGATCTGTCCTTCCTTGCGCGCGGCCCACGATTTTTTATTAACTAAACCCGATTTAATCCACCGATATTTTGCTCGCGTCTCTATGTAAATTGAATTGATAGTAAACGACTTATATTGTTAAGTAATACGATATGGGGAATCTTTAATGTTGTATCGTGTAATTTGATAGTATTTTTTATTATACACGAAAATACATTTATCCGTATGAACAAATGAACAATTATTTCTGCACTCGTCTCTTTGGATAGACGTGTCGTATGAGTCGTAACAATATAATGCACGTTCAATGGGGATGCTTTGCTCGATGCCGTTTTATTCATTTGTTTGATGTGATGCATTTTTTTTTCTTGCAGCCTGTTCGAGCAGGAGATTATGAGCTACGTCCCTGCTGTCGGATCAGGATCCACAGCAGGAGCTGGGGTGACGGCGGGGGCTGCGGCGGGGGGCCGCGGATCCCCGCCTGGTGCTTCGCCTGCTGCCTCCCCCGGCCCTCAGCGACATGGCGCACGAGCCCCTGCACCATACCGCCGAGACTTCGAAGCCAAACTAAGAAATTTTTATCGAAAACTAGACAGCAAAGGATACGGACAAGGACCCGCAAAACTCAGGTATTAAAATTATCTAATTTAATCATCATTTGCCAGCTTACGAGACACTCACTCACTGAGCGTATAGACTTTGCCAGATTCTCAAATGGCAGTTGAGGTCAAAGGAACCCGAGTCTCTCATCCTCACTCTCTTCATATACATTACTGGCATTGGATTTGTACCTTCTATCCTGTTGGTATCGGATTTTACCCTCCCGACTGTATCCAGGGAAGTAGGAGGGGGTTTGTCTGGGTATTCGTCTTCCTCTTCCCTAAGTGTTATCTGCTTATGCACAAATGACATGTCGTAAGATTGATTATTAATCCTGTTGCGCAATAGCAATCCTTTCATCATGGGAAAGACCTCCTCAAAGAGGTGTCCCCTAGAAAGAAGGAAAAGGAGCGAAGTATCGAGACAAGACCGTTTATCGGTCAAAAGATTCGGGTTTTACTTCCCAGGGTATACTGGCTCTGTAGTGAGAAATCCATTAGTTGGTTTTAATATTATATTAAATTTTATCGTATTGTATATAACAATATATTTATATATTTCAGATTAAACATAAGGCGGGATCACTTGCTCGAAGATGCTTTCAGACGCATAATGTCTTGCGGAAAGAAAGAGCTGCAGAAAGGCAAGCTCGGTGTCGCATGGGACAGTGAAGAGGGCCTCGACTACGGAGGACCTTCTCGCGAATTCTTCTTCTTATTATCTAGAGAACTTTTTAATCCTTATTACGGACTCTTTGAATATTCTGCCAACGATACATACACAGTACAAATATCACCAATGTCCGCATTCGTCGACAATTATCACGATTGGTATGTAATTCAATAATAATCATTATTTTTATGCGTAAAACAAATGCTTTATTTTGCGTTTTGGTATTATTACAGGTTTCGCTTCAGCGGTCGTGTGCTAGGCCTCGCCCTAGTCCATCAGTACCTGTTAGACGCTTTTTTCACCAGGCCGTTTTATAAAGCACTCTTGCGATTGCCTGTATCTTTATCCGATCTTGAATCACTTGACGAGGAATTCCACCGATCGTTGCATTGGATCAAAGACAACGATCTCAGCACTGCATCCGCCGGCTTAGAACTGACGTTTTCTGTAACCGAAGAATTATTCGGACAAGTCGTGGAGAGAGAATTGAAACCCGGCGGCCGTAATATATTAGTTACAGAAAAAAATAAAAAGGTATATATTAACATATATAGAATATTACGTTTTGTTTATGTATTGTGCGGGGCGTTAATTAATTTATGTAAATATTTAATAGGAATATTTGGAAAGAGTGGTGAGATGGCGACTCGAGCGCGGAGTCGCAGAACAAACCGAATGGCTTGTCCGGGGTTTTTACGAAGTCGTCGATCCAAGACTAGTCACCGTATTTGATGCACGCGAATTAGAGCTAGTTATCGCCGGAACGGCAGAAATCGATATTGCCGATTGGCGAAATAATACGGAATACAGAAGCGGCTATCACGATCAGCATCCCGTTATTCATTGGTTCTGGCAAACAATCGGACGGTAATTATTTTAATTTTGTTTATATATATATCTTATGTATAGATGAATGTTTCATTATTATTTACGTGTATTTATTTTTCAGATTCAGCAATGAACAGAGATTGCGGTTGGTTCAGTTTGTCACGGGAACTTCCAGTATACCGTACGAAGGTTTCGCCGCTCTGCGCGGTTCGGTGGGACCGCGCAAGTTCTGCATCGAAAAATGGGGCAAACCCAACAGTCTGCCCCGCGCGCACACATGCTTCAACAGGCTGGACCTGCCGCCATATCCGACGCTCGAAATTCTCCACGAAAAACTGTTATTGGCTGTCGAAGAAACGAATACGTTCGGCATTGAATAACAAACCCATTACTACGAGTGTATGTTGATATGAATTTTTAAAATTTTATAGTGCTCTTAAATAATATGTAGACTGACATTTTATGTGAATTGTAGTGCACATCTAGTCAATACGATTTAAGTACTGTTTAACTTGACCATAATGCTTTGATTGTTAATGTGAGTCGGTTTTATTTGACATCTCGGTTGAACTCATGACAACATTTTCAATGTAATATTTAATGTATTTTACAAATATATAATTGTTTGTTTTGTGTTAAGTGTTATTTTTTATTTGCTTTTTTAATTTATTAAAGTCATTATGTAAGTCTTTACGTTTTTTATTATATGGGCTCCTTTCCTTGCCTTGGCGATAGTCTAAAACAGCCACCAGGTGTGATATTGCTTCCATCCATATGAGTTTCCTCGTTGCCACTACGGCCTGGGACCTGAAAGACGGGTTAAGGGAGTGCTAACGTGATATGAAACAGCTCAAGAAACTATCACAGCATTTTCCTTTGGATAGCTAGAGCCGGGTCAAACAAGCCCGGGATTGTCACATCTCTACATCAATTAGTGTTGAGAGAGACACTAAAAATGACTCTTACCGGGCCATGAAGCGTAACATTATGGTAAGTTGGGGGAGTACCCTTTTGTGGCTATGGTAACCCGCGACGTTATTATTGTGTGACCATGCTGCGTCGAGCTTCTTTGTTTGCTGTCCCGTTTAGATGTCGACGTTGAATTTCTCCTGCCATGCTTCAGCCTATTCGTCGGGTTTGTTTAGGGCGAAGATGCCTCTGGTCAGCCTCTCAGTGGGCAATCATTCACAATGTGAATCATGGCCTGTTATGATGCTCTGAAAAGTACTGAAGAGTACATGAACAAAGCGTATGAGTAACGACAGATCTACGTCTTCGAATCGAGAACTTCTGGATGCACTGAAGCTTGGCAAAATTGAATACCTTAGATACATAGTCTGTGATTTGAAGTAGCACTTTCTACAAATAATAATCAAAGGCAAGCAATGGTCAGGTAAGATGAGTTATTTCATCTCAGCGACGATAGGAAAGAGTACGCTACTGTAGAACATCTGCAAGGCACCAAAAAAGCGGGCACTCTAATATAACTAGATAAATTATCACCTTACGTGGAGCTTAAACCAACGGGAAGAAGATACGCAAAAATGCTTCTTCTTCAGATGCCTAGTCCGTTTTAAGACGTTGGCGATCTACTTGTTCTTGGTTTAACTCAATCCACACATTTGACAATTTTTGTCGAGCTAGAACTCTGGAGCTCCCAATCCAGTCCAGTTGCGAATGTTGCGGAGCCACGACAGTTTTTTTCTTGCTAACCACCGTTTATCTTCCGCTTTCCCCTTAATGACGGTTTGCAGAAGACGATACTTTGATCCACGAATGATGTGTCCAATGTATTCATTTTTGAAGTGTCCAGAAACTTTCATTCCTTGTGAAGAAATTGAAGTACGGTTGTATTCTTGACATGCTACGTCCATGAAATCGTCAACATTTCGAACGCTTCAAGATAATTATTGTTCGCTACCAGCAACGTCCACTGTGTCAAGAATGCACAGCATTCTAAAGAAACGGTGTTCCAGATAGTCAGCAGGCGGAAAATTAAAGAAATCAAAGCAAACTACCAGTAAATTTAGTAAAACTAGGGACAGTTACGGACAAGTTATTGATTGGAAAACGCATATTCCAAGTGTCATATATCAAAAGATTTATCTTCATAATGCTAGTAATAAAATCGTATAAAAAAGGAAAAAAAGATTCATTATTTAAATTCTTTATTAGTTAATTCGTTATTTTACATTATTTATTTGTATAAAAAAAACATTAATATTATTAATTAATACAATTATTAGATATATTTAATAATTGAAATAGTTAGGAAAAAAATACCATTTAAAACAAAAATATGTAAAGTCGCGCATAGATGCACAGATTTTAGCAAATATGAGAACCACACACAGAAGGTTCGCAACTATACTAACAAAGATACATAGAAATTTCCAGAGGTAGACACATTTTTGAGGTTTAGTTGACAAAACAATAGACCACATGTTTTGAACCGCATTTCAATCTGCTTTGTAAAAAAACAAATTCAAGGTCTGCGATATCTCAATACGTAGATTACTTAAAAAAATATCAAATCCAAGAGAAAATATCAAATTTTTAAAATGTTACAACCAATTTTATTAAAAATAATGCCTAACTTACACAAAAATAACCTAAGTTATGACATAACATCATAGCACCACACTATCTAGTATTAGTCAAATTCATCCACATAACAAGATTACAATGATGGATTTAAACTTCACAGGACTACTAGTATCTATTATTATTAGAATACAAAATAATTAAGCGATAGAAGCGAAAAATTAATGCTCTGGACAAAGAGCGGTGGATCTAGGTCTAGCGTTAATCTTACAATAAAAATGTATGTACATTTCAAATCGATACAGTAAACTGTGAATCAAAACATATCACTTAATTCTAATTATAATTATTCAAAATTAACGCCCAAGTAAAAATCGATCTTTATTGGTTTAATAATAAATCATATTTAATGTTGACGATACTCGCAGATACATCTGTTCAATTAATATTTGCGTGATGCAAAACAAATATGGCTTTCATTTTAAATATAGAAGCATGCAATCGCTCTGATTAATCGAAATGTGCATTCTGTAAAGAATTTCATAGATACACCGGTTTAATGAAATATACATAGAATTAAGACGACAGCTTTCCGTGTGCTATTTCCCTTGGTCCCACATGCTTGTGTCCAATTTTAGACATCCCCCCACTCAATGCGAACAGAAGACTTTTTATTTTAAAGCGGAATTATACTTATACCGACTGCAGAATATATCAGTTACTCGGCTACATATCAAATTTGCATCCGCTAATCTCTCAGCAGCAAAAACTCGAAAGTTTGATCTTTGCCCACCTGCGATGGTTGGAAGAAATGAGAATGCAACATGTGTATTCGAACAGTTTCACATGTGGGACATCGCGCTACTCAGGTAATCATCCCAAATATGGCAAAATAGAGCATTTACTTTAACTTACGATGAGTCCAATGAATATGTGCAAATACTTAAATGAAATTTGTTTAGCAATAGTATAACTAGTACTTTCTAAATTGAAAGCCTGTTACATATATCAATGAGATACATTTCACCTTGACTACATACAAAATTATGCAAACATTCACCACCGGCAAGTGTAACCAGTTTTGTGAATCGAATAACTATTTTTGTCAAACTGATTTTGTAACAATATAGCCACGCCGAGTCGAGACGTTTAGGTAATCAAAAATACCTTTCCAAATAAGACTGATGTCCATTTTTGACAGCGAAGAAAAATGTACAAGGACACTCGATTAGTACGTCATCAGCGAGATACTATGCAAGGATGAAATGAACAAATGAATTACAGAAATAAACGTACATCAAACGAATGACAGAAAATAATTAGTGGAAGTATGAGGTAGCAATAGGTCTGGTCAATAAAATAAATACGAATTGTTTCAGCAAGTTTTATTTTTAAAAACTATAATATATACAGACTTTTTATCTTTATAAGATTCTTCTTATAAATTAATGTTGTCATACAGTAGGGGAGGACGTCTAAGGTGTCGGCAGACGTCTCCGCTATTCTATACATAGCTTTCATTGACCGGTTATTCGTAAAAAAATACATAGAGAAACATGTAAAAAAGTTAAAGCGTACGAAACCCAAAACAAGTAAAACGTAAACTTTACATACTAAAGTGGATGTCCGTGCCGTTACGTTCGATCGGGGAATTCTACCTAAACGCTAGGCAATCAATTTTGATATATCGAGTACAAAAAAGTTGAGTTATTATTTACACTATAAATTTTGACCGAGGGCGGCTCGCCGCTTCCCGGCGTCTCTTTGTACTGTTTCATAAATCCGGTTACAATCAAACAAACGTTTCGTTAATTTGTCAACAATTTTAAAAGCGCATTCGAGTTTATTCGAGACGATCCGTCGCGCGAGGTCACCCGTTCCGGAAACGCTACGTACGCAATACGTATCGCCCGACCGACGGCGCCGGCCCGGAACGAGAGCGTCGACTCGCCCGGTAAATTACAAAGGACAAACGGGAAGATAACCTGCTGTGAAAAAAAAAATTGTGTAAGAATTCATTTTACGATTTTTAAATTTAAAAAAACGCGTACGACGCGACTCGCAACTCTAGTTTACGGGGTGCGCGACGTCGCAGGGAGTCGGGAGAAACCCTGCGGCGCGCGGAACGACGTCGGCCTAACCCAGGGACGGGAAGTCCTTGTTGTCGTTGACCTTCGGCGCGTTCTGACGAGCGTTCTGGAGCTTCTCGCCGCCACCGCCGCCGACGACGACAGGGCCTCGGTCTTCCCTCTGCGGGCGCGGACCGCCGCCGCGGCCGCGACCTCCTCCTCGGCCTCCGCGACCGCCCCGGCCGCCGGCTCCGCCGCCGCCGCGTCGGTTCTCGTAGAAGGTGAACTCGATGCCTTCGACGCGCTTCTGACGGCCGACCCTCTGCGGGAACTCGGCCGACTCGTATTCGTCGTCGGAGTCTTCGCCGTCGACCTTAGGCTTCTGGAGGACGACCATGTCCTTCCACTGGGACAGATCTTCGCCCTCGCCGGCCTTTCGCAGATTGTATTGCGGCTTCTGGCGGGAACCTTTGATCGCCTTCCACTCGTCGAGCGTGAACTCCTTGGCTTCCTCCTCGGTGGGGGCGGCGGGCGCCTCCTCCTCGGCCTCCTTGCCGGGCTCGGTCGGGGGAACGACCGGGACGTCCGTCTTTTCCGGGTCGGCGATCTCTCCCTCGGACTGCGTCTTGTTGAAGTCTTCGAGGTCGTCTTTGTGCGAGCCCCAGTTGTGCGAGCCGCCTCCGTCGCGTTTGTCGACGGGTTTCACGCCCGTCCGATCGGAGCCGGAGCGCCGGTCGAACTCGCGTTTCCCGCGACCCTCGTACGAGCCGCGGCCTCGGCCTCCGCCGCGGGTTGCGCCCCCACGGCGCTCGCCCACTTCTCCCTCGCGGGGCTCCCTCGGCTCGCGAGGCGCGTAGTTGTTGTTGGGCCTCCGCTCGGCGAATTCGCGGCGCGGCGGCCGGGGCTGCTGCTCCCCGTCCACGGCGGCCGGCCCGTTGTAAGGGCGGCGCTGTTGCGGCGGGCGCTCCGGTCTGGGCTGGGCGCGGTCAGGGCGCGGAGCCCCGGCCCCTGGCCCTCCCGGCCCTTCGGTGGCGAGGCTCGCGCGCGCCGGCCGGGCTGCCGCTGCCGGCCTCCTTGCCGGCCTCCTTGGCGGGCGGCGTGCGCCGAGCCACAGCGGCGGGTTGCGGCGCCGCCGGCGGCGGGGCCTGCTGCTGCTTGGCGGGCCGAGCTTCGGTCTTGGGCTTGTTCTCCTTCTCGGCCTCGCGGTTCTTGCGCTTCCTCTCGCGGTCGAGCTCGCGCGCCCGGAGGACGTCGAGCGGGTCGGCCTCGTCCTCGAGGAAGAGCGCGTACCGGTTCACAACCCCCACGCCATAGGAATTCTCCATAGCCAGGGCTAGGCCGGATGCCCGCGGATTTCACCAAACTGACATTTCGCTATCGATCGGAAGAAGATGGCCGCCAACGTGCGCCGCTATCGGTCGCGCCGTACTGAATTCCCCCCGCCCGCCGATCCTCGCGCGCGCGACCACAGACAACGAGCCGGCGACCGAATGCGAGACCTTTACGGCGGGCTTCCGCGCGAAACGCCTTCCGCATTCTCGCCAAATCTACGATTTAAATTATTCTTAAATTCGTAAACGTATCCCGCCCAGAAAAATTATCCCTCCTTCTTGTATACGATAATAAAGATGCTTCAAAAACGTGTGCGTCGGCTTCGAAGCGTTCGACCGCGATCCGTTTATAAATTAAAATTCACTTCCCGCGCCGATCTCCCCGAAAAAACGATAAAAAAGTGTTTTTTGTAATCCAACGGGTCGTCAATAGCGAGGCGATAATATTTTCCTTCCGAAAATTATATGGTTTCGTTATAGAAAATTCGCATTTTTAAGTCGATCGGCTCGATTTTATTAATAATGAACGCCTTCGGATCGTCGAAAGAATCGATCGAACGAATCGCCGAACCCGACGTGTATTTTATTCGCCGTCGACGACGACCGCGCTATTCTCGTGAGCGCCGAGCGATTCTCCTAGTCTATGGTATCGTATCGTTTACCTTTCTTTTTCTAATCTGGCAACTTCGCCGAACACGTGCTTTCATGCGCATTTGTAGGTTCGACCCGGTGTTATGATGCCCGCCATGATATTGCAGTGAGAAGGGTGCCCCGAAAAACTCGATCCGCGCTTCAATATTTTGAGCCACCATGGAAATGTCCGTAACTTATAACATAACCTCTCCGCATAAATTTTAACGGCGATCGCCTTTTCCCCGTTTTTGCGGTTTTAAAAACGTTTTTATTTTAATTCCCGAAGGAGACGAACTCGAATTCGCTCCGGGGATCCGATCCTCAAAATTGAAATCTTCGTTCTTTCAGAATTAACGCCAACTCGTCGTCGCTCAGCAATTATGAAGTGATGCAGGCGTTGCAGCAAATAAAAGATACCACGAATAAAAAGTTTAAAAAGGAAGGATCCTTAGCTACCGTCACGTACGAGGTTCGATCTTATAAAATCTAGAATCGTAACGATTATGAATATATTCGCCGCGAATTTTAATTTAACATAAATTATTTTCCAGACCCTGCGATATCTTCAAGACACCGATTGCAAGAATCAGAGCGAGACTCAAATTTCGAATTTATTAAACTCTCTAAAGCCTTTTAAAATAACTAAGACTGAAAAGCTAATGATTCTCAATACTCCACCGCGGTCTGCTTTAGAAATTCAATTGGTATTAACTATTTTAAATTTCTTAAATTACGCAGGAGAAGAATGCTCCCTTTTAAAATTAATTACTATTCTAATGTTTCAGATTGTACAAGAAAGTGAAGAACGATTATCAGAGACAGAGGTCGAAGAAATTATAAAAATTGTCGCTACAATATTTCCACCAGAAACAGAATGAGGCGCTAGATCGCTTTATTTAATTTTATAGTGCACAATTTTTACTATGAAACATTTCACAGTATCGAATATGAAGTTCAATTCTTAATTAATTATTTAATGTACAATCCGTTTTTAAGCATTAAAAATTACAATATTCTTATTTTCTGTTATCAAATACAATTTGTGTGTTAAGTCAAATTTTTCAAGTGTTTTTTGCTTATTATTATACTAATTCAGTAAAATTTATAAATTACGGAAGACTTATCAGTCATACGCAGGTATTTGAAGGTTTAAAATTAATCCCTTCAAAGCTGTTCGAAAAGAATAAGAATAGAGACCTTAGAGGAAGACCATAACCATGTCCTGTGACAACATCAAAGATAGAAACAAAACAAAGTATTTCACTGTTATATTGGAAAAAAATTTGGATATTACAAACACATCAGTACCACCATCACTAGTGCTGATCTCTGAACACTATTTTTCAAGAAAAGCAAACTGAATTAGTAATGACTTGTGTTTCGCCAGAAATTTAATCATTCAATAGGATTATTTCTGAGAGACTGAGAATTATATATAGTAGAGTAGATTTATTTACTCATTATATGAATAATATTGAGTTATGTAGAAGCAATAATTTTTTTTAAGATGAAGCACTACTGTTATAATTACGAGTAGGTTAGAGTCAAGCCATCTGTGGTAAATAATTTAATCCCTAAATTTACTCAAATTTCTGCTCTCAAAATATTTCTTACTTTACTGTGCCAAAGAAGCTAGAGATTATTCCTGAAGCACAGCTTACTCCACCAAAATCAGACCCTTTATATATATATACATATTTGTATACATATTTTATGTAAAGCTGTTTAGGTTAATCGCTATAAATTTATCAAAATTATTGTTACTATAATTTACATTAATAATAATTTTTGTAATATACATAATCGGATATAAATTTATTATATTGACATCTGTGTTTTATTTTATTAAGTTATATACTAACACCTTAACGCCTAGTCCGGAGTTAATGTGCACACATATTGACGCTAGAAACCAATCTTGCAGTATCTCGAAAAATGGAACTTTACAGAGTAGTAAAAAAACCATTCAATATAATATAAATAATTAAAGTAGAACCAAAGAAAGAATTAATGGAAAATATCCTTTAAATGTGAATATGGTATCCTATTAAGTGTATCGTAATTTTATGAGACGCAGCAAGATTGTTTGCCATAGTTGATAAATTAAGAAAAAATGGGCATTGAGAACTTAACCGTCATACGCTGATTAAATCATCTATGAACCATAAATTTGTATGTAAAAATTATAAATTTGTAAATTCGAACGTCATCAATAATATAATTTTATTTAAAGGTTTTGTAAGTGGAGCGAAAAAAGAATAATTCCTAAAAGTTGTAGAGGTAATATTTGTTTTACTTTTAAAGATGAATAAAAAAATACATTCAAAGTGATAATTACTAAACTCGTAAAAAATAGTAATATATATTAATGTAGGTATTAAATAAATATTAATAAACGTGTTTTTGTTTATCAGCGATTTTAATATAAATTAGTTTATTTTATATGTTCATATAAAATGATGCATCTTAATTCACGATCACCTATCGTATTTTATATTATGTATTTTCAATTATTAATCGAGAGACCGCATTGAAGTGTCATATAGGTTATGTTTTTTGACGTATGTTGCCAGGGTTGCAAGTATCAATAACGAACGCAATTTTTAATGCTGGCCTCCCTCGTATATCACAATAATTTGAGAAAGTAAATAAAAGTTAATCACTAGCGGTATTTTATTAATTCTGAGATATTTTTTGTCATTAAGGTAAAAGATTTTATCCTTATTATATTTTATATATTTATGCAGTTGTATATATAAATTATTTTAATTATGTAGATATCTATATATGAAATTGTGTTTTTTTTTATTTATAGATAGTTTGTAAACTGTTTTAAATTTATTATGAATAATTCAATAACGTTAATTACCCATATACATGTTTGATGTAATTGGTATATCACATTTGGATTCCCCTGGGAAGGGTCATAAGGTATTTCTAGAATTCATATATTTTGTCGAAAGTTTAAATATCTCTGTTGAGCAATTTAGCTCATTCGCGGTTAACGTATACATTTATAACAGATTGTTGTTAGTTACAATCCATAGAACTGGATTAAATTGCATCTAGGTACAATAATTTATATTTTTTTAAAAATATATTTTAATTCGTATTCAGCATTTAATGTATTACTAATTAATGTGATTTGAAAAATCGTTTTAAATAAAAGTTTTACTGTCATGATAAAATATGTATCATTAACGGACACACGATTTTGGTGCTTGACTTTATCGCTGGTTTGGGCCAAACTGCAGTCTCGCATTGTTTAGATCGGTGAGTGGTAGGCCTGGGCAGGCTCGTCAGAGTCGGCGGTGGTGCGCTGTCGAGCAGACGTGTGAGTAGGATGAGTGCGGGCGCGGGGGGCGCGGTGGGCGAGGCGGGCGCGGGGCTGCTGCGGCTGTGCCCGGGCAGCCGCCGGTCGATGCTGCGGCCCGGCCTCATCTCCGACGTCTACTACGTGGAGCCACAACCTTTTGCCAGGTACTAGTGCCTTTCAAATAACCGTCAAAACAAAGTGCCGTGTCAAATCTGTCGTATTAACTTCATTTGTTTTTTATTGTTTATTACCGTCAACGATTAACCGAATCGAATGTTATATATTTATTTTGTGAAAACGTAAAACATCGATTAAAACGACGCATGTTTTAATTGATGTGCGAAAATCACGCAAAGTTAATATATAATTTATGTTATCTCTCAACATTTTGAAGTGCCATTGTTTTTGTATACTTTTAGTGATGTTTTAATATTTGCGCATAAACTGAGGTATGTGTGGTTATAATTGCACGAAGTTATGCTGGAATGGAAAGTAAACGTAACTAACATGTAATCATTGGAGAATGTGTGATGTTGTACGGAGATACAACTCGAGAGTTTCAAATTAAAATCTTTCGCAGTCAAATTTTTCAAATCTTTAACGTTTTGGTGAAAAAATAATTTCATAACCGTAATTTCGTGATACGCCGGATTTATATTTAATTAACATCGTTTCCACCCCCGAATCGCTTATGCTAATTGTGGGAAAAGCGACTGACCGCAAAGAAATAAACCCGACAGCCGTGAAAAATTAATTCTTACTCGATTACATCGCCCATTATTATTAATTATATTTCGTCAGAAATATTTTTTTTTACAATTAATACGGCGACGTATTATTTTGTATCGTATTATAATAACCTTTTAGCATACGTATTTTTATTTGCATACCATATCATAAAATAAACTCGGTTATCTCAACAATTCGTTAAAATAAAAACGTTAAATTCCACTCTATTATAAATAGTTTTGTCGAGATCTTGATAAAAATATCAATTCCAAGATTTTCGCCGATAATTGATTTCAATTAATTATTTATTATAATAAATAATATGTCTGTTTTTGAAACAGACAGTGGAGCCTTTGTATGTCACATTTAAAAAAAATCTATATTGATTATATTTCTTGGAAATTTGTATTATTTTGACTGCTTCATGAAAATATATTACTGAATTACGACAAGAGACTTTGGGAATAAGGCTTAATCTCCTATTCTGAGATTTTTTTATAGAAGAACATCTACCCAAACATATTTATTCGTATTAAATGTCTATCTCATATCACAACTATGATTTAGCATGAATTATTTAATTGTATGCAATATTCTGTTTCATTAAAAAGACCTGGGAAGGAAATGTGACCCTGAAAATTTTTCAAAAATCATTTTCAATATCTTCCACCGTCTAAGAATAATTGATAAGACTTAGAAGAAATGTCTTTCGAGATAATAAACTCAGCTTGGAGCAAAATTATGATCAATCTAGGCGTTTATACTGCTTTGGATGCAGAATAATTGGTAGAGCAGTATTGAAGAAAATTTATTTATCCCCAAAGTGACATTATGTGCTACACATATACACATCTGATAAAGGACAAGATAATACAATTATGGAAGTTTCGTCAAGCAATACTTACTGCTGAAATTATGAAAATGCTGTCAAAATCTGATGCAAATCTAGTTAAAGTTAATGAAAACAAATCTAGTTAACGATAATATGATTGAATACTTCAGAAACGGGTTTTAATGATAATTTTGGAAGGATTCGTTGTTAAATCGAAACATCGTCAAAACAAATACCCATTCCCAGAATTAGACTTACCTGATATTTTAATAGAAAGTGATTCTCAATAATAGCTTTTCTTCCCCTCTACTTTAGCTATTATCTATATTCAGCATAACAATAGTAAATAAATATATTTTTGGAACTGAGAACGGATTAATTTTAGTTTTGTAAGAATAAAACTTACTCACCAGATTTCGCCGGGAACGGATTAATGAAAAATATGCAGGTTCCACTGTATACGTTTTGCTTTAACCTTTTCCACTCCGTGGGCCAATCGTATTGGTACAAAATATTGTTTAGCAAACAAATTGAACCATGTTTTTTATTGAATCCGTTATCAGATCAGACATTATAGATGCTTCTTATTCATTTTCCCAATGAATATCTCTTTTAATAAATTTGTATAATGTGAATAACTCATTGATTCGACTGGATATAGTGGAAAGGGTTAAGATTATGATCCAATACTTTAGAGAGATTCAGCGCCAACGTCGACGCGTTCGAGACGGGTTTGATTAATGAAGCACGAAAACGTGTTCCGACTGTTCTGATATGTGTCAAAGATTATGCACTCGCTTGTGTTCTTGCTCGTTAAATTTGAGTCGTTTCAATTTTTGTTCTCCTCCTGAGATATCGTCCTCGACCGTGATCGCTTCGATTGGACCATATGGCGGCGAACGATCGGATTCGGCCGCGTCGTCGATACGATCTCATTAGTAAACATGTAAATAAACAACGTCCACAGTTTTCTATCACAACAGTGACAAAATAGTATTTCTAGTATGCCCACTCGTACGTGTTTGCATACCAAAAATGGTTCCTTCTGCTTCTTTTCGTACCGAGTGCGAACGCTGAAAACGTTTCGGCGCAACATATCATTCGTTATTTTATATTTTAACCTAGCTGTGCCTATGGGTTCTATTGGGGACCCCAAGTATTTCATTTTTCCCAAATAACTCAATAAATAATCATTGTCCGCCATTGCGAAATATTAAATAAAAACAATATTCGCTTCGTTGCCACGGGCACGATGTTTTTTCTCGCTCGAGATGTGCCGAGTGCGAGTGAAACGTACTAGTCACACGTGCCGCAAGAACTCAGTCTATGGCACGTCATTTACGTATCATATTGATGAGTTAAAAATCCAAAATATCGATCAAATTATGAAGCATATCATGAATAGCTATTTTTATTCTTAGAATAAATAATTTTTAGTAAAAATGGCAAGAGGTTATTTTTTTGTTTTCGTTCCGGTTCAGTTTTTGATTTTTTTTTATTACTGCTTCGAATCGGAAGTGAATCGAAAACTAATAATCATGAACGAAAAACTGGAGCTGAACCGAAAAGAAATAACGGTTCATATTGATTTATTATACATTTTTAACCCTTCCCACTCTGGGAAAATGAATAAGAAAAAAAATACATTATTTTTTTAAATTAAATTAAGTTTGCTAAAACATCTTTTATGAATATTCATACGGAATATTCGTTTAATTCGATCGAAATCAACGTCCGATTGTGATCCAGTAACAAACGCCGCTTCATTTGCGGAAGTCGGTGAAATTTTCAACGTTTCATAACAATAATAATTCTTTCGATAAGTTGCGTAATATTTTTTTTAAACAATGGCATCGCTGTCATCATTGTCCGTATTCATCCTCACATGGATGGCGAATCTGAATAGTCACGGTTGGTGAAATTTAAAAATTCCAGACGTCTCATTATTAATTGTGAAAAATATAACAATCGCGCCCAATTAACGCCGCGAAATAAATCGCATCTAGCAAAGTGGTATTCCGCGAACCGCCTTAGGTTTCATAACCACGGTCGGGACCTCGCTCCCTTCGCGGTTTTTTGTTGTATTTTTGCAGTTTACAACGCTCCGAGGGTTTTGCGGAATGGCGTTTGTTCCTTCGTCCGGTGTCCGAAGCGGCGTCGATTCCCACGACTTCACATTTTGTAGAGTCGAGCCTGGTGATTATCTTCGAACTGGTATACTTACGTATCGCGGATTTTCAAAATGATCATACATAAAGTCTATCGGACGGACGTCTCGAGAATGCCGCACTCCCTCCACCTGTTTCCGGCGATTCCGTCGGTTTTTCTGTCGCGGGGAAGAATTCCTCCTGTCGTTTTCGTCATGGGTGCGCGGACAGGCCTTGAACTGCTTCGTTCCGCTCCTAAGAGCCGTAGCGACTCCTCACCTTCCACACAATGTGCATTCCTTCAGCTCGGAATATATTATTCGTCCGCGACCAAAGATGACACGGCAGAATCGCGTTACCGTTTCCCGAGGACGTTGTGTAATGCGCTTTTTTTATAATCCAAATAACCGTACAACGATTACATCTTCTTCTGTCGTCAATTTACCATTTTCCAAAACGTCACACGCGACGATGACAACAATTGTGACTACATCGCGTTGCATAATATTTTTGTATACGTACACCTCGCAGCCAGCCAGCAAGCAAGGTCGTCGTTTAATTTAATTTGAATACGTTTCGCGTGATTGTAGACGGAATTGAATTATTGCTAGTCTTCCGAGCACTGCTACGGCTTTTATAAAACATCTGAATATATATTTTAACTGTCGGTAATGCAAATACGTGCCATGTGGGTTGATGTCATGTCTTATTAAAACGCGCACATGACATAATTCGCAAGATTTATTTAATTACACGTCGAAAATCTCATAAAATTCAAATTTTAACAATATAATCATAAATCAATGTTTTACGTTAGCCTCATATGTCTTAGCACAGAGGCTCCCAAATGGATTTGATCAAT
>JAGXCT010037079.1:55858-71045 GCA_022495035.1 Philopotamus ludificatus | reverse complement strand
AATAAAATCGTATGATCAAAATTTGAAGGAAATTAAGTGCAAATTAAGTTGCAAGTTATTGCTCGGTTGAAGCAGGATTTAGTCGCATTAAGAATTTATTAATAAAATATAGAAATCGATTAAATATTACTTAACGCGGTGATTTACAATTATTATTAACTAATTTTACACCTAATATAATGAGTATTATGGAAAAGTTTCAAACACAGTCGGCATTATATTTTTATTAATTATATCATAATTACATACGTCAATAAAATTGTTATGTTAGTTATAGTAAATATATTGTGTTGAATATTAAAAAAAATCAATAAATACATCATCACTACAATTGAAATACAACTATCGCGCTATTAAAAATTGTCAAAAAATACACTTTTTTGTTTATATTCTTGGTGTTTTATGCGTAATTATTAGATGTGGTAAAAAGGTTGAGTACCCCTGTCCTAGCGCCATACTTCACATAATTTTTAAATTGGTGTACATATTATATTGTCGTTCAAATGTTGGCCGTAAATATTCGACTTGTCTCAACGGTCATTCTACCGACCGTTAACGGATTTTTTCCGCGCGAAGAGTTCGCGCAAGGTCGTCAGGGTTGTTCGCACTTGAGATCTGAAAAAAATGTTTTTGAGCCAAAATCAAATCGGCCGTCTCCCTCTCCGGTCCAATCGGCGATGATGATGATGATTCGTATCAGCGAGCAGCACTGTCACGGCCACGATTTATTGCTATTATCGCATAGGACGCGTAATTCGTTATGTACAATTACGTCGGTCTCTCTAATGGTAATTAAAAAGAAAACTCGACTTGCTCTATGCATCGACACCGGTTATGTCGACCGCGCCTCTCTCGGCCAAACGAAATGAAACTCCCGGTCTGGAGCAGCAGCATCCGAATGGCCGGTCCGAGCGGATGAATCACCGGCGATTCGGACGCGCGGCTCGTCCCGACGCTCGGGGTCACCTTGGCCACCCATTCATCGTGGACCTCAATCGGTTTCGAGACGAGTTTTGGTGGTTCGGCAGCTGTAACGGTTCACTTTGGCGGTCGTGCGCAGAAAGTGATGTCCCCACCGTGTGCCAATTACGATCTAGCGTCCATTGAGCCGCACACACATCCCATATCGGCGGCCGATCCAATTCCGGATTTGCGCACGTTTAATGCGGAGCGATCTCGGTTCAAGGTCGTTGCGATCGTCGTGAGAAAATTCGTTCGGTGCAATCGAAGAAAATTGCAATATCGCATAAAGACTCGAACGCGCGGTCGAGCAACAAACCTGCGTGTCGATTCATTAATTTTCCGCAAACAATGCGGCATTATCCGATCGTTTTCACTACCATATTTATGTTTTCTAATTTTAAACACACACCAAAGATACAATTTTGATCATGATTTTGAAATATACTGTATACATTCCGACGAGCGTAATTCTGTAGTAATATTTACATACGTGTAAATTCGTATACGTAAACACTTATCACGCAGATAAGAGATTCTGTTTCCACATTTTTTAAAATACCTTTGCCCGTTTTTTGTTTCAAGGCAGCATCTTATATACATATATTTTATATTATATTAGCATCTGTTTTGTGTCAGATTCAGATACGTGCACTATAATTAGCAGCTGCCGTATTTTCGTATCCGGAAATGTAAATGCACCCTCTTACATTTTGAGTGCCTGGGGTACAGCTTTTTTTTTCAATGCTACGCAAATAATTTTAGGGAAGTAATTACTATGTATTCCGACCCACGCGCTTACGTTTTATTTTTATTATCGACACGTGGGCATATGCCGTTTAATCGATGCTGTATCGATTACAAGATTAATTGAAGCGATCTTCTGTCTTAATATTATTTGAATGTCAATCTGTTTAGTAACGAACCGGCGGATAATTGCATGTTGGTTTTTCGCTTCCTTGTTGTGCCGCCGACGCGCATACTCTATTTAGTAAATTTGAATCGTTCCTCCACACTCAGCTGACAACATCGAATTGTATTTTATATCTTCATTGTCTTCGATACATATGAATATTCATTTTTTATTTTATTTTCGCCGATTCATTAGCGTGTTATGATGGCTGAACGGCGTTTCGAGCTGCGGCTATGCCGCGTTGATTTGTGGCTCGGCGCTCTCAAGAGCGTGTTATTCTGAAATCGTGATCTTTCAGCTCGAAGGTCTATCGTTTCCTAATAAATGTCCGCTTAATTGCCAGGTATAGAAGTATTTCTAGAGACCTCCTATCGCCGGCGCGCCTTTCAAACGCTCGGAACCCGTTCTGGTAATGAGCGTGGCAGGCAGGCTCGGAGACTTGAGACGAAATTAGTCTTTGCCGTTCGCGTCTAGTGCCTACGAAAATCTGCACGAATGAGTGTTTTTTTAATATTTATTTTTTGACGCCATACAAAACAGTTTATTTTTATTTGTCAATGCAATATATGCAAGCATAACTTATGAATACAAAAATAATTGTTAATGCTGAAGAATTGTGCGGCTAGATATAGCTAATTTAATAATATTTTTTTTTTATTATTTTAAAGATTACATTGTCAAAGAAGGCAAATAAACGCTGAATGCAATTAATTCTATTTGTGAAAAATCATTGTCTTTTTACTATCCAGATCTGATACGTTATCTCTTCTAGTGATGAAAGTGTTTTCTCACCAGTTTGGAAATCCTAATGAACATTGTTAGATGGCGACAATGTTTCTGATATTAAAAAGCATTGCTGATTTAGCTGTTATTTAGATATACTTAATGAAAAATGGATGTATCTGTACTTCTATACTTTCTGCTAAATATTCGCTTCTGTTGCCACGGGCGCGATTTTTTTTTCGCTCGCATCCTGTACCATGTGCCAAGTGGAAGTGAAACCGTGCGGTGGACATGCGCGGTGAATCAGCGCTGAGTTAGTTTGTCATATTGATTAGTTAAAAAATCCAAAATATCAACCAAATTATGAAGCAAATCATGAATAACTATTTTTATTATTAAAATAATTATTTTTTCTTAATTTTTAAGATAATGATGTAGAATTCATTAATATCTTGACCTGAAATGCTTGGGGTCTATTTTCCATTATAAATACACCCCATTCGGACGTCGCGGTTGTTTTCGAGCTGCCGTGAAGGATCGGTTAACAAAATTAGTGTTAAGGCTTTGTACATTACTTGCAATCTGTTACGACAGTATAAGTCAATCGCGACTGAACTAAGATAATACCTGTATAGGTCTGAGGAAATGTGAGAGATTCAACATTTCTGTCATGTCATTCATACATAAATAATTATTTAACCAAGAAAATAACCTGTTAAATTTACGAAACAATCGAAGTTGCTACTGAATCGTTAGCACTCGATTCTTTTTCTGAACAATTATAACTTTACTTCTCTTGTGTTTAAAGCGTCATCTCAACTCAATACAATAACAGTAAAGTTTTGAAAAAAATTGTATACATCTACAATCTTTTGAGTCGGTTTGTATGAAACAAATCTGCTTCTACTTAATGATGAATGTCGAGATTCTACTCCCTATCCTTCGATATCTACTATCAGCGGCAGATTCATCATTGCATTGCACAGCGGTCGTAACTCATCCGCAGTGCGCGGCACTAATGAGCACTTGGGCCGCCCTCCTCATCCCAATTCCGTTCTGGTTCGCTTGCTACCTTGGGTCGAAGCCGCTGAGTTACCGCGAGGTGTCAAGACCCATCGCCGACGTGCGATTGGCGTTGCGAATCTGCTAATCGCCTCGTTGTTCACGTTGCGAATCGATGCAAGGATGCCGCCTTGCGCCGATTGTGCATATTTTTTTTCAGCCGCGATTTTATTTATCAATCAGATACGCCATTTATCGCATTAAACCGCATATGTAATGCGCACCTCTAGGTCTATCAATTTGACCTTAGCGCAAGCCGCAAAACTGTCGGTTACTATGTATCAATTATGCTGTGCACACGCGCCGTAAAAATGTGTGCTTTTCTAAATTATATGCTGTATTGTTGTGTTGTGTGACTCATGTGGGGGCGCAAATGGATGCAATTATATAATCGTCCTATTATTATTGTAGCGTGTCTTGATGATGGTCACTGATTTGACGAAGGTTGTTGTTTGTGTTTTGTCTTTACGATCGCTTTGCGTAACGTGCGACCTACTGAAGGTTTCCAGGAAGCGTTTGATTTAATAAAAAAAAAAGATTTTCGTATGGAAGTCGACTAGAGATCGGTATATTTGTGTTGGTTTAACAGCTTCACAATTGGAATACACGTGCTGGATGGTTCAAGTTTTTACCACATCCGGTCTCGTGTGCGTAACGCGACTTCTCTGTCGTTTTGCGATGCAGCATCCCACCGAGATAACGTATGTTTACATCTGCACCCGACCAGATTGTCTGTCACATGCATGGGACTCGCATAAACGATGTGCATGTGATTTGTTGCGTTCGGTCATCGTCGCAGTTTGCTTCGGTTTATCGACAGAGTGTAAGATGCGAGGGTGGACGATTAATAGATAATGACTGCTCTAATTGCTCTTGAAAGTCACCATCGTCCAATTGAGAGATCCATCTTCATTTAAAGGCCGCTCTGTGGGCTTCGCTCGTAACATTGAGTGCCTACGGTTTGCGTCGCAATTATAAATGCTACCGATTAATATGATGAATTATAAAACAATGCACTGTCTCTTGATGGCTGCAATTAAATATAATAGATCAATATATATATATATAGATCTATTATATTTATATTATTTTTATTGCGATGGCTTGTGTCACGTCGCGTTTCTGCTCGCCGATGGTAATACGTGTTAACACATTCCCTGCCGTGGACAATGGAGATTTCTATAATTGTCCCGTGTTAAGATCGCCGGATAATTGCTGTGACCAGTTTGGATTTTATCATCGTTTTTAATGTTGTTAATTATGGAGCCGGCCGCCGGCGTGTATTAGTCACTGATCGCAAATCGCTGATAAATTCTGCAGCGATGTTAATGCGGCAACCAATGTCAATTGCCAACGGAAGCCATTGCACTAGAATAACCCATTGTCGGACGTGGTCATGCGAGTCCCGCTCTCGGGTTAACCCGCGTCATCCACATGCATCACAATGGTCAGCGTTTTTTTTTTATTATGCAATGCGATTTTTACGCATTGTTTTGCAATTCGTTCGACATTGACACGAAAAAATATGCATAACAATGTGTTTTTTAATATCGCTTTGTATAGAATAATTAGCGTTCTCTCGGTAAATAGTCTATTATTGTATTATATAATATTAAATCCACGGAATTCCTAGATTAAATGAAAGTGTATATAGTTAATGAAAATAGGGACGCAGTAGAAATGAATATTGCATGTCCTTGCAATGTTAGAATCGCGCACGTGATCTGATCTCCAGCCCTTTTCTATTTGTAGAAACCGCATGTTCTTGTTGTATGTTATTTTTTGCGCTTGTGGTTTAACAACATTTTCTACATTTTTGTGCAGAAAGATGGGAATTCTCAATACGTTTCTGCATTCTAATAAAAGCTTCATAATATAAATAGTTATTTATTTAATAAATCATTGTTACGTGAAATTTTCTTGCAATTTTTTATCTGTAATTGTTGTAATTGGCGTTCGTGCATATTCCTGTAATTGTTTCGTTTCGATTTAATAACTCGTGATGGATTATCTTCTAATCTTGCATCCGTGTTAATTATTTTCGGATCAGTCTGAGGCTATTTATTTTTTAAATAGCCTCACCCGATAATATGTGTCTTCTTGCAATGCCAACGCAGTTATTTTTATTTGTGATTTTAAGTTGATGTTATATTAAAATAAACTCAACCTCCGGTAATAATAGTGATGATTATAGGTATTTAGGATGCTCTCCAAAACATCACCATTAAATTTTGAAGAAATAGCAAGTTAATTTCACTTGCTTTACAGTAAGTAGAATATATAAATTCTCAGTCGAGTAGAAATTAATACTTCACTTGAATGTTTAACCTAGCCGTGCCGATTCGGGTATATTTATTACCCCAAATTTTAAGATATTGAAATGCTTGGGGTCTCTGATAGACACCCTTCGGACTGGTTCAGATAAATCTGCTAGTTCGAAGAGTCAAAAGAATGTATGTACGTGTTATACCACGTATTCGTTAACCTTTTCACTGTGGCCATTTTAAGTCGAATCTATCAGTTATTCTCATCATCTCAAAGCAATTTTGTTTAATATTTCAATTCTAAATTTAATATATCTAAACAACAGGACTTTTAGTTAAAATTCTTATTTTATCTTTGCTATTTTATAATAACAATTGTAAATAATTTTCATGTATCGCAGGTCGAAATCGTGAAAAATAGACAAAGGAAGCGAATGAATCCTCTTTGAATTATACCGTACTCCTACTTTGCGCTTTGCCAGTTTCTTATCCTGAGCCTTTATTCTGCTCAAGGATGTTCGTTTTAAAGTCATTGTAGATGTTGATTTTATGCTTATATTTAAATATTTAATTCTTATATACAATCTTATGTACAGTCAACCCTTCCATAGCGCCGAGATAGCGACCACGCTATAGAAATCCGCTCTATAGAAGACTAGACACCCTCGGCAAAATCGAAATGAATACATTAAAATTTTTCCATTCACATATTTTAAATGACCTTGTTCTATTTTAGTCATTTAGACCTTGAACATTTAGCATTTTGTAGATAACGGCGATCTAGAAGGAAGCACACGATCCAGTAGGGACTGCCGCACATGCCTCTCTGTAACAGGGAGCGCTATAGGAGCATGGATGGACCTTCAGTTACCCTGACCTAAGTAAAATAATTGAACTCGACATGTCGAAATTTTTCTTCGAATCAATGATGCGTTTATAAATTAATTAATATTTAAAATTAATTGAGCGCGGCATTCTCCGGCATTTATTCTTAATTTATCGAAACAATTTCGTAGTACGTTCTTTATCTGCGGCCAAGGTCGCCACCGATAACGTGAAATTTAATAATACACGGCGTTATCTGGCGCTGTCTGGTTTTATCGAACAAGATTGACGACGCGGCCACCGTGGTCGTCGTCGGACAAATGTTTTTGTTTGCACGTTGCGGATGACATGTACACGCATAATGATTATACGCCATGGGTCTCCGTCTTTTTTGTGGTGCTGCCGCCATTTTACAGTTGTTCAAACTTTGGCACACACAAATGCATTCAAATTACGGAAGGCATGTCGTCCACTAGCGGTACACGTGTATTGATTGATACAGGAATGCCGTATGCAAATTATTTCTGTCGTTTTCTTTTATCGTGTGGTGTTTGGTCGACGTTACATATTCCGGGGCTTGTAGACGACTTGCTTCGCGTTGCGATTTTGCCTATCACTCCCACGATCTTCACTTGTGGGTATTTGACACCAATCACAATATTGATAATCGATAAATTATTGATAAAGCTGAGAAAATGTATTTGCGGAAACTAACGATCCGTCCCACGCTCGCGACCAATCATCATAAACACCTAATTAAATACGTATTTTTTATGTAAGCGATCATGGGAATCCTCGCCGTTTCGATTTGGACATACGATCATCCTCGAGCGTGGGATAAATCAACGGACTTGCGATCAGCTGTCTTTAATAACGCGGACTTCAGCAAAAATGTTATGTTTATTATAATAATTTCACGCCCACTGGATGCGGGTTCACGTCCATCCATCGTCCTATGCAAATGTAACGCAGGCCCTGACATGTTTTACCTACGTTTTTGAGTTTTTTATTTAATGAAAATATAACGCATGATTTATGTTCTCGATCGATTTCATTATGTAGCAAGTTGAGATCGATTAGAAATTAAGTGGTGCGGAATTGCCGCAATTGTTTCAATTTGGGCCACGGACGTTTCCTCTTATTCCACTTGTCCCTTAATTCTATCCCTTATCGCCTTATTAAACTGTTTCGTAATACATTTTTAGCTCAATGATATTGAGTGGACATTAATCATTGTTTCGTTAATGTGTCAAAGCGGTGGCTCGAATCTAATTGATTGCAGAAATCTGTTATCGAACGTTGGCCAATAGATTTTTTTTTATGTAACGATTATTTTTTCGAGATTCGATCTATGCTTCTGTTTAACCGATTTACGTGCTTGTGTGCTGAAATCTTCCCACGGCGGAACAAAACGGCGCTTTGTCGTTGCATAATCCTGCGGAGCCACCGCATTGCCGCTCTTATGACACGCCACATCTTCTACGTGTGAGAACAAGAGCTATCAAGAGCGGCGGCGGTATACCTTTCGGTTCGTGCGCGGTTGCAAATTTTTGCATCATTTTAATGCGCCGCGTGCACACACCCACGCTACGTTTTGTGCACAATGTAAAATAATTTTTCGCCAGTGAAAAGGGCTGATCGCAAATAATGCATAATTTGATCATTACGTACGCCATTATAATAATAAGCGACGCGTGCAATTTTTTTTTTATCTGAAATTTGCGAAGATTTTGCAATGAATTTCAATGGAATCAATCAACTGCTGTGCATACAGCATTGGTATTTGCATTGTTCTATAAATAATTGATTTTATTAATACTATACATTTGATTAATTGCGGTATTGGACGTATTGTCATTTGTTTGATGGAGAATTACCGAAATATTCAATTAATTAATTTTGAAATAATTAAAAATAATAGACATAAAAGATATGTAGTACGTTAATTGCTTTTTTTTAACTTTATATAAATTAAAAATATACAATATATTTATTACAATTTTTCGGGAGTATATTAAACATCTGTGCTACTCATATCCATCGATGATTCCTGCTATTCAACGATTGTAGCGATTTGTTTTTCTTATATGCAAATATGCTCAGGTTAGTTTTTATAGTTTTTTGGAGGAGCGGCTCTTCCATATAGCTGCAGCACCCGCAAGCAAATTGAGGAAAAATATATTGTTATACACGTGTATACGAAAATATAATTTATATTTATTAATTTGGTCGGCACATACACGGGCAGTGTTACTCCACATGATGAGCGCTGCCAGCTTGTCAGCGCTCTCAGCATCGGGTAATGTGCGGGTGTGGGGCGGCAGCGGAGTGTGGGGGGGTCTCACCGATAAGCGCCGTGTCGCGCTGCGACTCGGTGCAGTCATACTGACTCACGGCTTCTTTGGCCACGTGTCGCTTGTCATTTTATTATTGTCAATATTATTTAGTATTTTTACCTCACCCTATTTTATTATATTTTAAAAACAAGTGCCTGTTGAATGAGGTAGCGTACTTTCGAAGATCTATTGATGAGTCCATATTTTCATTTTTTTAAATTTCCTCACTGACCTAGGTAAAAACTGCAGCCGTTTCTTTAAGCGCAATTTTTTATAATTCTTTGAGTTTATCTAGTTTTTCCCTCGCTCTTCCTCAATTTCATTCAAGTTTTAGTTTGTAAGTTCCACAACTCTTGAAAAGTCGAATTACGTCCCCATTATCAATTTCTAGACTGAGACTACTGACTACTGCTCATGAAGATGATCTGTGTATGATGTCTATATTTGTTTTTATTTCCGTACCATCAACTTATTCATTGGCCAAAGTCACGAACACGATACTGTTATTGAATAACAATAATCAATGCATACCAGGACATTGATCTAAATCAGTTCGTGCCTGTCCATATTGTTTTTTTCTTACCTGACCCAATCAATTTTTATTGACGGGACAAATAATATTCTTTGGTCCGACCTTCAGAACAATTGGAAATATTGACTCGTGACCGTTTCTATCAATATCCGTCGGTTCTCAGGCACGAGGTTCTGGTTCATTTGGTTACCGGTTATTGCCGGTCTGTTTGCGGTGCACACTTTAAATGTCGCTTTCGCAAATATTTAAGCAAGTTGTACAACGATCGACGCTAATAGCGACCACATTAGCACTTATGCGGCCACCATCGTTACGTCACATACGCACTAAAATGCAGATTTCCTCAAACCAGATCGACCTGCACTAGCCAAAGATCGGCGCCGTGCTCGAAATCGCGAAAAGCTTTTCCATTTAATGCACTTACATATTTTAAATATGGAATTTGTTATCGTTAAAATTGCTTCGTGACTTGAATCATTTCAAGCTTTTAACAATGTACGGCTCCTTTTTTGCACGTCTGACCTTTGTCGCTAATAGAGCTCCAGTATCAACTACAATCAAATACGTCTGGATCTGTGCTACTGCTTTTTTTCATTGTATATCTCGTCCCGGATACAATAGAAACTCTTTATTGCCCAACATTATTGATCGTTTGAAAGTAAGCATTGATATTTTGACGTATCTAAAGATAAGATAATGGTAACGACACAGACGCATTGGCGACGGCGAACGTTTGTGCATTAACAATTTACAATATTGTTTTTGTACAGGGCATGCCGTCGGTAATATGTGTCTTTTAATTTGCATTGTTATCTCTCGTTATCTCAAACTAGTGTCAATATTGATATATGCCCATTGTGTTTGTTCTCAGGTATTTTTGGGACTCGAAATGCCGACACAAAAAAAATAACACAAGGTTACCTGTGTGCACCCACGAATTCCCATTATCTTAACCAAATTAAATTAGTTTTTTCACCTTCGTATATGTTATTTTTTTCCTCTCGATTTCTATAAAATAAGCCAGTTTCGTTGTGGTTTTTCTCCATATATGTCAATACACTCGAATCAATTGTATTTGCTTTAACAATACAGTGCAAACAATAACACTGCATGAAATTAATCCGTTATAAATAAATATCAATACGAAGATCTTTGCGCAAGATAAATATTATTCTATGAATTTGAAATTCATTATTGTTCATCTGCTTTGTCTAAATTGGCGGTGGATATTCCGCAGTATCACAAGAATAATTGTCCAATAAGTAGGAGAATGAATACCAGTAGACATGACGAAAGTGGTTTTGTACCCGCTGTCTCCTACAAATGAGAATATGCCAGCAGCGAAGTGTGTTAAAATGTGTGTAGACAAAACCAGTTTCATTCTTTCTTCTTGTAACGTAACACCGTTCCCGTTGCTTTGAGATGTTGGCAGGATTTTGTACCAGACTGAAATTTTCCAAATCTATTTTCGATAAAAATAATAACAAGTCATCGTATCCCCGAGTAATTCCGTGACCGGTTTCCATTTGAATGCAATTAAAAATAGTTGATGTCTTAAAAACTAGGTATATGTGTAAATAGAATTAAAAAAAAGCGAAGATAAAAGTAGTAAGTGAGCAAGACTGACAGTTACCCGTGTAATTATACGTTGTTTTAATATTAATGACCCCCTTTCTAAATACGTCAGATATTAAAATGCTGTATCAAAACAAATACATAAGCCACCGACACTTTTTTGTAAATGTGTTCTGTTCGCCTGGACCTGTTCACCGAATATAGGAAGTGCACAACGGTTAATTGAGTCTCGTTTGACTACATCGCCGAATATTGGATCATGAGAACTAAATCTCCGGATGCGATGATTTCTGATTCGCAATCGAAATTCACTGATATGCAATCGATATTAGGAACGGATGCAATATTTACCTGAGATTCGACCAAAGCATACTGATTTATAGCCACAGATCGACCCATATCTTCTTAATTTATTGTGCCAAACATTTATCTTTGGTCCACATTTTTTCTCTCAAAATCATCCTTGAAATCATTCAACGATTCGTTGATTTGCACGTTATTTTTTTTCGCACGTTCGATCGTTATACACTCAAAACTATTAGATGCGCTTTATTACGTTGGATGTCGGAAAAAATATATTGATTTTTTATGTTGACAAATTCCATGGTCGCCGGTTTTATTACGTTTTTTAATTAATTCTTAACGACATTTTGGGTAAGATGGCCACTCTTCTCAGTGTCAATCTTAATCAATACGCAGATAACGTATCAGGGACGTTTCGTAATTGAATTTAATGCCGTCGTAATTATTAATCCGGTATTTTATCAAATTCAACACATATATTTATTATTCACATTCATAATTTTTTGTGCCATAATAATATATTCTCTCATTTTTTCGATGAATTTCTTTCCAATGGATAACCTTTTTTCATTCTTTCCTGACTGCTGCACAACCCTTGGGATCTAGAACAGATTACTACTGCTCGGTACATTTTTAGTATTCCTAAAATGGGAAAGGTGTAGATTAAACCAGAGGCGGCTTGTCCATATACACTGCAGAGCTGCAGCACTCCTAATCAAATTGAGGAAAAATATACTTTTACATATTAAATTAACACTGCTGCACGGTTTAGAGCAAGAGCGTTGTCTGCTCGTCAGCGCTACCAGCATCGTGTATTGGATGGATGGGGGAGGGAGGACGCGACGCTAAGCGCTATATTGCGCTGCGACTCAATGCAGTACCGCCCCGTCCATACTGAGACACATTTGAAATATACTTTTTTAATTTTTATTTTCCGCAGCACCCCCAAATATTTTACCCACAAGCCGTTATTCAACGAATTCTTATCTATAGATTCCAGTTGCACGAATTACAACGCAACGGAAATTATTTATGGTTTTAAAAAAGTTTTGCAAAAAAAATTGCAGGAATAGATGATTATTATTACCCGGATGCAAATATCGCATGTTTTTCGATACATCAATCGCTGCAATCACACAGTTGATTCATAATTATGTTACAGCTAATCGTAAGGATTCGTCACATTTTATCATCGCCCACCACATATTGGCGCCCCTGACCCGCGGCGGAGCGTGCATGACAATTTTATTATGGTAATGATTTTGCGCACAATTCAGCCTCTCGATAAATGACTTGAGTGTGCGCTAATGACAGTGGCGCCTATACATCTCGTCGGCAGAGTTTGTTTTGTAAATTTCAAAAGTGGCAGGGGTCAATGCAGATCTTAAATTACCCAGAAGGACACCGCGGACCCTACGTTTAACCTTTTCCACTCCGTGGATCAGACGTATTGGCCCAAAAGATTTTATAGCAAATAACTTGAAGTCAATTAAACAAATATTATATATTTTTTTAATTGAATATCAGATCAAACCCTATAGATGCTTTTTATTCATTTTCACAATGAATATATATTTAAAAAAAAAAAAAACTATAATAAGAGTACCTCATAAATTCGACAGAAGTGGAAATGGGTATTAAACTCATACAGTTGCCACTTACCACGAAAATCCAACGTTTTTTTTAAAATATTTATTAAATGTGTTCAATATTATTTCTATTTAAAGGTTATAGTTAATTAGGTAAAAATATGAAAGTCTTCTATAAATGCGTAATTCAAGGAATGCATAGTCAGCCTTGGATAATAAAAAGAGTGGTTCGTTAATGAACTGGCAATAAGCTGAAATTGATTTGTACCCGATTGGTGTTAACGATTTATTAACGAGAGTCAATGGTCACGATCCCTTACGTCTGCGCAATCTGCTCGAGACACGATTAATCCATTTACCATTTTTGCGGCAACCGGGCGGATGCTCTCGGTTTGCTCGACGATTATTTTTTTTTTGCATCCATCGAGCTGATGCAGCCGAATTGCGATTCGAATTAAATAATGACAAATCGTCTGTCGTAACCGCCTGTCTTTGCAAATGAAACCGGGCGACACTGTGATGGATACGCTTTTGAAAGTGGCGCAATCACGCCCCGACGCAAGATTTTGCTCCAGCAACACTCTCCTGCATCGGAACGCATTGCGAAATTCATTAGGTAACAGCGTTCATGATCTATTGTCGGATGTTTATGAAACTGATTCGACACTTATCAATTTATCGCGTCCATTGTATGGGTCGCATGCCGCTGTGTGACGTCATCTCACACAGTAACCGTCGCGCTGCTGTCAAAATGTTTAATCATTGTATTTATTTATTAAAAAAAAAACCATTTATTGACGCGTTCAAATATAATTGATCGATGTGTGTTTGATTTATCTGCATTCCGTAATCCAATGTGTTAATCGATTCATAATAAAATTAAGAACAGATGTAGTATGTCGATTATGCTAACCAAACTATACGCAATGTTGGTTTTTGTACGAATAGCTATTTCTTGCACAACACGTCGTTGCCAAACCCAGATACATAGTTGTTTTTTTTTGTTGTTGATGTATTGGTTTTTAACCCTTTGCCGAATGATCTGGGTGGCTTTTTCCTGGTGATAACTCGTTTTTACCGTTATCAGCGGACGTACTAAGCTGCAAAGAAATGAACGGCGACCGGAACGATTTGTTAATAGACGTTTATTAATATGGTTACATAATTCGTTCTACTAATAAAAAACCATTCATATAATTGTACCGGTCTCGGCGGTTTATTGCAAATTGATACAAATTTTTCTATCCGCCAATAAAACAACTCGCACACGTAGCAACCTTGATTTTTTTTTCTTGATTAACGATCGAGAGGGAGGAGATCTATAAATTAATATTATGACAATTTTTCCACTATATCTGATTTACACGCGTGTCTCGTGATATGTATACGCGTTAAGATTATTCCTCACGTGGTCGGTTGTTATGTAGCAGTACGGAGATATAACTATGCTAATGTATTCATATGTATTTATATATAAAAAATCGGGTTGCGATATTGACCTTAAACGGTGTCAGTTTTTGAATATTATGATGTGTTCGTTGATCAACAAAAGCTTGGCTCGGCCTCGTATAACACAAAAACGCCGGGTACTACAAATCCGTGTTGTGTGAGGTTTGAAGTTCATACAAAAAATATCGAAGTTTGTTAACATTGTTTACTTTTTTTTTATTAAACAATCGACAAAATGTACATTTACATATTTACTGAAAAAACTTCATCAATCTATAATTCATCATCACTAACAATTCTATATGTTCGACTCTTTTTCGAGATCGGTTGTGAGTTTTCATCATCGGAGGACTCCGGGATTATTTTTGGATTTAGCCTTTAAAAATTCTGCAATAAGCGATTGTTTTCTTTTAGCGTATAAATCTTTACGTATTTCGTGATAAGAGGCCAAAATATTTTGAAATTCCCTCTTAAATTTCTTCCCTCTTTCCATTATGAAAATTTCTATAAAATAATGTTATAATTTATCAGCCAATCCCAAGCCGTCATCTATTGTTTTTAGTGTGAAACATGCAGCTACTTCGCTGCAACTGCTTTCTGAGTCATTGATTATGGTAGATGCATCCAACATTTCGACTAATTCTTCTTCGTTCAAT
>JAGXCT010037079.1:41770-53998 GCA_022495035.1 Philopotamus ludificatus | reverse complement strand
ATCGCGTAAATCGAGGACTGACTGTATATGATCAATAGTATGTGATTGCAGATTCACTTATAATGTTGATCATGTCATTTGCCGCTACCTGCTAACGATCATTAGATTTTTATTTGAAATTGGGCAACTGCAGAGAAAGTATATAATATTAAATATAAAGATTTCTCTTCAAAGTATGTATTGCTTCCATTCGGCTTCGAGACAAACGTCGGTTAATTAAATGGCAATGATGAGACCGTTAAGGTCCGCCATATATGGCCTTTCTTCTTCGTTTATCGCGTCGTTGTTTATTCAATTCGGCGCGATCCACCGAAACAATTATTTTGTTTGTCATATGGCGCCGGAACTCTGTGCCATTCTTTCGCGGCCAATTTTGGTCAACTGCATTAATTAAGATGGATGTCGAATTAATTGGCGGTTGTTACATTGTTATTGCCGGTCGTCGTAGATTGGACACATTGTAGTCGGATCCGACGAACGCTTTGTCATTCACTCTTCGACGTGACGAGTGTTACGTCTCGCATTTTTGCATCGTAATTTTTTTTGTTATGCGAAGATTCGGATTTTTGTATTCGGCAATCAAGCCCACAGATTTTTACGCGTCGGCGCAATCGTTAAGCCACGATTGTAAATCTCCATGACACCTTCCACAATACACTGTAATGGTTTTGCGGTGTATAACCCGCACGCACAATTATCGCCGATGTCGTGTCGCTCTGCACAAGTGTTGCAGTGTCTGAAAGGCATAAGGATTTTCCAACGTCTCGATGCCGGCGACCTTGGCATAAAATTTTCATATTAATTTGAAAGTGTTTTACATATAATCTAAGTCTATGCTGTCGGATTACGCCGCTTTGACGGCCGTTTCGTATTCACTGCGTAATGATCTCAGTGCCGGATACATTTACGAAATTCATTCCGATTGATGAGACGTTGTTCAAAACAGTTACGACAGTATCGATTAAGGCTGAATTGAAAGATTTTTTTTTACGATTCAGATAAAAAAATGTTAGGTTTACAATCGCCCACTATATTTTTTTTATTGTATCGCATAGTAACGGAATAGACATAAATTTAGGAATTTTTATCCTATCAACGTACAATCATTATGCCATATGATTTACGATATTATTATTTAATTAAATTTCGTATCATAGATTTGTTGTGATAAATTGCACTGGGTCAGTGTGACGTTACGTATATTTAGTGACAAAATTGCGTTTCTGATATATTATGCATTGCTTAACCCTCCCACGTCCAACACCAATTCCCGAACATCGAAGACATGCCATCTTTGATAATAATCACGTGCGACCCGAATTTCTTATTTGATTATTTTTTTCTCTCTGTATATCAGTTACGATGCATTATAATTTTTAAAGGCGTTTCATAATTTTTCTTGCATTATCAGATCATCCCACCGATTTTTTCCCACAAATCTTCCGTTCGAATTTGTTTTGTAAATGTGATCAAATGTAAAAATTTTCGTATTTTTGCGTAACGTTTTTCATTTTCTCAGGCCGTAATCGAATTACGACGGCCTGTGCGAATTCGTAAATAAACACATTTGTTCACCAGAACCGTTTGATAAATTAGCAACATGCTGAATTTGGGCAATGACCCCATCGGATTTGGTATTGTCGATGCGTTTATAATATCGGGTATTTCCAATAATATTTATCGTAACCAATTGCAGAATATTATATTTTAATCAAAACTCCCTATCTTCAATTGTATATAATAAATGCTGGATTATATAAAATAAATATAAAATTTTCGATGATTGTGTACTTCACTATGATACAGTAAAACTCCATGCACTGAATACATCTCTGCACAAAATGCTAAATAATCTTGTTTCTAATTTATTCTTATTTGTCATTATTTTTATTTATTCTTTTTTTTTTCTTATTTTATTATTATTTATTATTATTTACCCTTATTTTTTTCTTTTTTGTTCTTATTTTTTCTCATTTTATTATTATTTATTCTGATTTTATTCTGATTTTATTATTATTTATTCTTATTGTTTCTTTTTTGTTCTTATTTTTTTCTTATTTTTATTATTTATTCTTATTTTTTCTTATTTATTCTGATTTATTCTTATTTATGTTCTTATTTTATTATTATTTATTCTTATTTATTCTCATTTTATTATTATTTATTCTTATTTTATTATTATTTATTCTTATTTTTTTATTATTTATCCTTATTCTTTTCTTATTCCAACCATTTCAAGTCGAAATATTGATGAATTCTTTCTCCTTTTGTTGTTGTTTGTTGTTGTTGTGTATATTAATATGTTCTCATATGTGTTATTATTTAACATACTTAAATATATACATTCCTTAAATATGCTATGTGAAAAATATTCATAAATGAATATTTGTACTTTGTACTGAATATTTTCGCGGCCCCGCAAGGAATCCTGCGACCCCTTATAGGGCCGCGGCCCATAATTTGGGAAGCACTGTCCTAAATAACTATTTTTATTCTTAGAATAATCCATTTTTACAAAAAATGTCAAGATATTGCTTATATTGAAATGCTTGGGGTCTCTTCGGCGACGCGGTTGTTTTCGATGGGTTAACAATGTTTCACTAAAATTGAGGAGATAAATACAAAATCGCTGAATGCGCCATCAATTATTCGAACATCATTCCTTTGCTACTTTCCATAAATATAAAATTGTACGTTGATGTATTATCGTAATTTTACTCCCAAGACCTTTTCCACTCGTATTGGAAATTGTGGGCCAGACGTACTGGAAATTCAGAAACTAGCATTTGGTGCTATAAAATAAAGATGAGACTAAAATGCTTAAGACTTTTTTCATAAATTGTTACTGCGATCAGAGAAGTTTATTAGAAATTTATTATTTGCTGTTTGCCAGGAACGTTTTGACATCATCGAACTTCTATTGTCATCATCTGTGATCTTTGGCAACGGCTTGAACGATTGCATTACCCAATTTGTCCTATTTCGACTGCCGCCCAAATGTTAGCATCTACCCTTGCACAATTGGCAGGTTGTTAATGCGAACGTGATTCGTTCGCACGCCAAATCTCCGCCTACAACAAGAACAAAAGAACAAATTGGGTCGATTGTAAACGAAAGTTAACGTAGACTTCCTCTTGTCGCTAACAGCCAACCCGGCAAATGGCCCACTCTCGTTATCATCTCGGCCCTTTGTTGCATAAATGTTGCACATTGCTGAATAATTTTGCATAATAAATGGCACATGCAACGTCGCAGTTGACACATTTGTATCGACGCTTTTTTTATTATTGTTTTTAAAACATGAAAATTTCCATTTTGATAATTGGATTATTGTGTGTGCACGATTTGCCGGTATTGTAAAACTAAATGACCGAATACAAAGAGACGCCTAGATACCAGAGCGGCTGTAGCCTCGGGCGTCGTCGTCTTTCACAATGTCGGTTATGGTTTCCTATATACTCAAATTGGCACAAACAACATCTTACCATATATATTTTAGTAATTACATCATTTTGTTTTGACAAAAAATATCAATCGGACATTTTGATGTTATTTATTTGTAATCAATTAACGATAGAAATACGCACGAATTGTGTTGTAGATGTAATGTCAATGTGATATTTACATCGATGACCTAAATAGTATTTCACATTGCGGTGATCTTGATTGGCATTTGCAACTCTTGTTGTTTTATTGACGGAACTGCATAAGAATGCAAAAAGCGCTACGTGCGTATCGCGTAAATTCATCGAATATTTTTCTAATCAAAATTACAAAAGAATTCACGTATTACCTGCAATTAATCAATATATTTTGGGCATTAATTTGCCATTGCATGCCATTCTGTCATCTATTGTTATTTTTTGATAAGATTTACGAGATAATATATGATGTAGACAATATCCTTTTGAACGGCCTTGCAAGGCCACATCATTTTTATATGAATCATTGTTTTGTTACGTCAATATGTTGATAGACTACAATTGTGCTATTTTTAAATGAGATAAATTATACGCGATGTATGATTCCCTAGTTTTTTTTTCTTCTAATATAAATATAATAATTTATCGTATATTTTAAGAATGTCTTCCTAGTTTTTGATATGGTTAGATCGTGCTTTTCATAGGACAAAAGCGTTGCTACCGATTTCGCAACATTACAAAAATCACAATCATGTTAACACACGATTCGTGTTCCACTTACGTTATCACGTTTTGTTTCATTTTGCCAGATTGTCGGCTCTGTGGAGTCGTAATGAAAATTTTATTGCGCTCTCGGTGTGCTGAAAATGTTATGCAAACATTCCTGTACAAGCATACAATTTAAGATGTGACGATTTATTATGAAATATCGATCAATCTTGTTCTTATTTTTACGTCTTATATTAATCATTCCGTCTCCAAAATTTAATTGCTATTATTTATTTAACCGATCCCTCATGGCGGCTCGAAACCAAACGCATCGTCTGAAGGGTTCTATTTATAATGAAAAATAGACCTCAAGCATTTCGAGTCACGATATTAATGAAATCTTAATCAATATCTTGACTTTATTTAAAAAACTGGTTTATTCTAAGAATAAAAATGGTTATTCAAGATATTAAAACTTTCTTTAGACATTTTTTAGACAAATACCTGTATTAAAAGAGTTATTAGAGAAAAAGTTTAAGGTCCCAAATTGACCCCATCGGCACGGCTAGGTTAAAGATATATTACTAATTATTTGGAATGTATGTGGCACATTCTCGTATTAAATTAATATTCTTCGACAAACGATATTTACATACGTAATTAATTCGTATTGGGGTAACCTGTTTTTTTAACACTTATGATTTGATTCATACTTCTATAAAAATATTGTTGTGCGGTTAAAAAAGTAATCGCGAATATCCGCTCCAGACATAATACCGAAATTGCGTTATTGCCTTATTTGGATCCGGCGGTGGTCGCCGTTTGGCCTTTCCCTCTCAATTCAATTATCGACGTTCCACTTTTAATTTTACTATCCTCGACGGCGACACTAAAAGTGTTATCTTGACCGCGGTACGGAAGAATGCAGCCTCGCACACAATGCAGCGGGCGAGTGCTCCTCAAGCGGTCGCCTGCCCTCCATTCACGCGGATAAGTTATTCGTGTTAGCGACATGCAAAGTGGGCCAGAGTCTCGATTCTCTCGACAATTTGATAGCCGGCCATGGCCCCCGGGCCGGACGACAGTCTACGATTTATTTGCATACGAAATATCGTTCCCTCCGCACACACGAGACGTATCAATTCTCAGCGGACGTCTATTTGGGTGTGGGACCGCCAACAATCGTTTTGTAACAGTCGAGATCCGTTACGTTCGCCCATTTCTTGACCTTTTAACACGTGTTTTACTAATTAATTTATTCCACGGAAGAATGCAATCGGAAGGAAGCCCCGCTTATTTGCGCAGCGTCGATTGATAATCGTCTTAAGTCGCATACATCTGTTATTGATTTCTCGGCGCCGACATTGTCGCCTATTTCATGCAAAAATTTGCTAAAATGGCCGTAAATGAAAAATATATTTCGGTCAAGGTGTACCGCACGATTATTAAACTGTCATATATATTTTTTGATTACTATATAGTATTCCATAAATCGATCAAGATAATATTTAAGAAAAATTCGCGTTAAGGATAAATTGCAGGGCGTCAAAACCTGTATAAAATTGGCATATCGATCCGAATAAAGCATTTATTATTAATTAACCTAGCCGTGTCAATGGCGTCTATTTGATATCCCATGTTTTTGATTTCTCTCGAATAGCTCTTTTAATATAATTCTTACATCTCATAAACTTTTTGTGTTTGTCTAAAAAAGTCTAAAAAATAAATATTATAAAAAATCGTTGACCTATATTCTACGCAATTGCGAAAAAAATATAATACATCAACGTTTACAGGCGGGATGTATTTCGCTTGCATCTGGTACGATGTGCTAAGTGCGAGTGAAACGTATACTAGTGACACGTGCCGCGAGAACTTGACGGTCGGTAGTCTACGGCGAGACATCATCGAGTGTGTGTGCCATTTACGCGTCATATCGATTAGTCGAAAAATTCAAAATTTGGTCGATATTTTGAATTTTTCTACTAATATATATCATAAATAATTATTTTCATTATAAATAGACCCCCTTCGTACGGCTCGGTTGTTTTCGACTTGACGGATCAGTTAAATAGAAAGTGAATTTCTTATTATTTATTCGCAATTCGATTTCTATATATTTTAATATGAATTATTGTAATGCCAAAGATTTTCACAAGGCTTTGTTGTATGTTCGTCTTTTCCTTCCTTCCACGCCCTCCGAGCACCACAATGGACGCTTTGTTACACAAAGATCACGCTACGAGTTATCTGTATGAAATTGTTTGAAACTATTCTCGCCATATTTGGCAAACTGTATTCATTATCTTGCATGGGAAAACGCTCGGCGATTCTCTCGCCGACAATATTTGTGCATCTCTTTGTTTCTGGCGAGAGACCTTTTCGCGTGCAGAACAGAAAAGGGACTCCGGAACCCGGCGATCTCGAGTGAAATTTTATTCGCCGTTACGACACAGTGTCTCGTAATCTGACGCCTGTTATCATCTAATTAAGCAGGCCCGGGGTCGTCGACCCGAAGACGCATAATTGGTATGCAATATCATTTCAGTAGTATTTATGCCCGTGTCCGATCCGTGGCCCAGAGTGAGCGATTACGTTTCCCACCTTTGTTTAGAGCCATCCATCTACTCGATAGATGGTAATTGAAGAGTTGATGTGGCGTTGAAGGATGCAAGTCGGTCGACCCGCCATTATCTATTATTTCTTCGGCCTGTAATTTGTCCAGTGTTGCGGCAACCGTTCCTTGGTCCTAAGCGTAAATCCCGCGGCTATCGCCGTTCGCGAAAGCTTTCTTTTCCCACAGACATTGGCACGAGTTTTTCCTATTTGAATAACAACGCGTTATATAATTTATGCACAAGCGAATCGGATTTTCTTAAATAATATCGCCGACGTCGTACTATGTAATGCGTTTAAAATTTTTTTTGGACACGGGCCAGCGGATAAATTTGCAAAGCAAATGAACATCGACGAGCAAGTAAGCGTGAAAACTCATAATACGATATGGCACTGATGAATAATCATGTTATCATACTGCGGTAAGGAAAACGCAAATGATTAATATACGATTTAATTGCCGCGCGTTTATCTAAAGTTCAATAAATTTAATATGTACCAATTACCATTTTGGCTAAATGCAAATGATGTATCCGCAATTTTTTTACGATGCCAAAACAATAATTATATGGTTTTTTTTATATATAGGGATTGTAAAGCGATACATATATGTGTTAGATATGTTTTTATTGACAGTTAAATTACCGTATTTAAATGTAACACTCGGATTGAATAAATCATGTGAGCAAATCGATTATTTCAACACTTTCCCTATGAATTATCTCAAGGTTGATGGAATCAAATAAGAAAAAATGAACATACACAGAATGTTTCGCAAAATCTGTTATAAACCAGTGTTGTGCAATCAACTATTATAGCGGTTGTTAATTGCATATTTAGATTCACCGTTCTAGGAAGTGTAACTCAAAATCTTCGTATACCATTTTTTCTATTGAATTTACGTAAAATACTGTTTTAGCAACAACAACAAAAAACTGGATTAATGCGATTATTATGTTTTCGTTCTCGCTGATTTTTTCGCTAATCTCGCTTGACCGATTCGCTGAAAATATAACAAATAATTTATTTTTCGTTATCTGATACAGAAATAATTAAACCGTACATTTTTATCATTTTTTTTCGATCAAATCTGTTATCTTGTTTGTTTTGATGAAATTTCATAGAAAGTCGAGTCATTGCAATCAATTGATAACACTTTGTCTTTGTTGATGTAAATTACGATATCGCGTGTAACATATTGCAAATTTTGCTTATTTATCAGCAGACTTACACGATTTAGCATTTCTCCATTACGGTAATAACATACATCTCTCACCGTGCAGTATTGTACTAATTTCTTCATTACGCATGCGTGTCTAATTTTATTTGGCGAGCGAACACATTCACCATAATTAATCGTTTGGACTTCCTCTTGCATACAATTTGCAAATATTATTAATAAAAAATAATTTTGGCATGTTTTGACGTAACACTGACATTAATTAATAAGACACTTTGTTTCATATTTTACTCGTGTTGACGTTTGGAATGGACACGTGACATGTTGCTTGTATGACCCAGAAATTGATGGCTATACAAAGTGTGTTCGATAATTACGAGTTTTGCACCGTGTGACGAATATATGGAGCATTGATCTGGGACAATCCTTGTTTTAATAATTGATATCCAAAATTATCAATGTTATTTTAAATTATTTTCATTTTTCACGGACGTTTTTGCCGTGTAATTGCTTTCAATTGTAATTTTGACGCGTTTTGCCGTATTAAGATTCGCATTATCTGAAGTTATGGCACTCGTTATCTTTTTTATTGCGCGCTTATCCCAAACAATGATTTAAAAATAAACTCTGCAATTGATTTCGGGTGGTTTAAAAAGTACAGAGGTTGTGAGTTAAAAAAAAATAACAGGTCCTCGACCGACGACCGAATACGGACGGACGCGGCAACCGAACGACCTTCCCTCCTTCTCCGGCAACCGCAACAGTTTACCATTTTTTCTTGGCGATTGCGATCGAAATCACTGACAGATGAGTCACACGGAGTGCTTCGCCAGTGGACGCGGCAAAACCGACTACCGCCTTTTCGGCCCTCTCGTTCTTGCTCGTTGACGTGCTTCTAAATATAATACGCCCGCGGAGCCTGCACATTTTTGTTTCTAGTGCTTTATATGGATTGCACGCTTTGGACACGCACACTCTTTCGTCTACGTCGCCAGAAATAGATTTCGGTATAAACAAACCGTTGGTAGTACAATCTAATTGTGTATGCTGGCCGTTTATTTCCAACCGGTGGTGACGAATGCCGAAATATTTGCACTGCCTCTGCGTGTTTATATATATAGATCGTGTTAATTGAATCCCGGCTTTGATGAGGATAACCTAGCCGCCAATGTTTTGATTTTTCTTGAATAACTGAATAAATCCTGTCACAATCTTTTTGTATTTATCTAAAATAATCGTTGTGCTTTATTGTATAAAATTGCGAAAAAATAAATAAAAATATTCACTTCTGTTGCTACGGGCGCGATGTTTTTTTTACGCTCGCATCCGGTATGATGTGCCGAGTGCGATTGACACATGCGGCGGGACATCGCCATCGTCGAATTACGGGTCATATTGATTATTAAAAAAATCCAAAATATCGACCAAATTATGAAGCATATAATATAACTATTTATTCTTAGAATAATCCATTTTTTAGTATCAATGTCTTGATTTGAAATGCTTGGGGTCTATTTTCAATTGTAAACAGACCCCATTCGAGCTGCCATCTACGTTCGCGTCTCAATCCTTATATGCACTTCCTCTCTCCAACGCAAATCAAACAAACTGCTAAAGCAATATCAAATTTTATTCAATACTACATCCTGTCAAATTTCGTCGAATCCATTCGCACAGGATAAAATAAGGCTAACGTCAGAATGTGTTAAACCTTTTCTAAAATATACAATAGATTGTTTTTCCACGAATCCATAGCCAAAATTTCCACAATCCTAAACAATAACAATACATTTTTAAATCTTGATGGATTGGATTACGTCCGTCATTGTTTACATGCATTCCTGATCGATATTCTTGCATTGCTGAAAGGTCGAGCCGTATCAGCATTCTTCGTCGTCGTCCTCATCGCGTCCATTTTAGTATTCGCACAACAATAAATCGTAATTATGTGTCGGCTTTGAACTTGATTTAGCTGACTAACCTTCTATGGCCATTTTTGGTCCGGCCAGACCGAACATGACCAATAAATCTCTAACGATCCACCGACGCCTCTATTGTCGACGTTATCACGAGGCTACCTGTTAACGTGAATTATTGTTTAGATGATTTTTTTCGGTCGACGTTTGCGATGATGCATGTTATTTAATCACGACTTTTTCATTGGTCAAGTGCGTTGACATTTCGTTTGGTGACTTTGAATATTGAAGAGTTCAACGCTTGCGTCGCTATGCGAAGTTCGGTAACGTGGAAGCCCTGCGGCGTTATCAATTCGATATTAAAGCAACAGGTGCGATTCCTTGCGATGCAACAGGATTGCGTTTCCGTTTACATAGGTTTGCGCTTAACCGAGCGTATGAGTCACCACTGTGCTCGCGTCGAAAATTCCGCGGAAGTTTACATTTATGCGCTACCGTTATTGAATGTGCTACGTCGAAAGAATGTTTCTAATATTATGTCATGATTTATATGAATAGGATCGTCATTTTTTACAAGTATGTGCAATTTTCTCAGCATATATTGATTATCTAAACAGCGATAATTTTAATTATACCGCGTTTTTCATTCGCGATTTTTGCATCGCAATCATCAGTCCTTCGAGCATCTGCTATTCGCAATCTTTTAAAATTAAATGATGATAACATTTTATTATTGTGCTGTTCAAAATTGTTTGTACGTATGAGTAATTTCGCGTTCGTACTTATGCTAATGATACATGTGTGTTACTCTGCAATTTATTTATTCATATTAAAATTAATTTGAAAGATCATTGATCGCGCGGTCAAGAACAACATTTTTTTCTTACAAACGAACTGTATAGAGAGACCTTAATTTTTTATTTACGAACGGTCATGACGAATAATTACAGGCGTATATGGTCTGAAGGATCTAACAGATATATTATTGTGATATAAATTGGCAACATGTGGAACGCGCAGCGGCAGCTGCTGCTGCCGCCGCTCGGAAGTGGCAGGTGCTGTTTTTGGTCATCCCAAATCGGCAAGGGTCCGGCGGTTTCGCCTTAACCCGTTTCCTCGCGAGTGCAATGACTGCCTAGATCAGATGTTTGGACTCGGTCAGACCTTTCCATGACTAAGCAGTTAATAGTCGCTGTGATCTATTTTAAATTATTACGGCAGGTTTGGAATTTCCAGTTTGTACTTTTTTTAGTCGGCTTTGTTCAGATTGCGTGTTTGGTCACACCGAGGCCCACTCGTGGCGAATGTAAACTGAAATGAGTCATCCACCTGGCGAGCCGGTGTCTCTCCAGTCTGGGGTATATGTTTACATGAATATCGAGACGTGTTCTGCAGAAATTATGCAATGTTATTAAATTGCATCGTGCGGCCACGAACCGTTTTACCTATCCCTTCGATGCGGAGATATTACATGCAACCTTCATCCCTCACTTGCGATTTCAATATAAAGTTCTACTGGAGTTAACGTAATGATGGTAATTCCCGGTGATTGCTTGTTTATTTAGTTTTATTAAAATAAACAGAGTCGATTCGCATGTGGGCATCGTAGCCTTCTAAGGTTGAAGAACCCCGAGTCTTGTGATTCAACGCACAATTTCACGCATAAACCGATATCGCTAAATGAGGAAACTTGCGTGGGAATAATGCGATGCCCGAAATAGACATTCGTTGCCGTGGTTTCAAATAGGAGATAATACGGTCATGTCGATTAGGTCTCGGGCAGATCGGCTCTCTTGATAAGGCACTAATTATCGCGTTTCTATATGCCAATGAGCCGTGATTAGCGTGAAACTAGGAAAATCTTGAGAATTCAATCATATATGCCCCACTTTAAAACGGATATGCATACTGTAGCAGTTATTGAAATGTCCCAGGTAAACTTTTCAAGTAAATCTTTGGAATATCCAGAAGTTTTGCAGCTGTCGTCCAGCTGTTATGGATTTTTTCTAATAATGTATTATTTGTCGAATAATGTAGTACTTGTAAGTCATTCTGCATTTATAAACAAAAAATAGATTTATTCTGTGCAGTCATAGACACTCAGGTACAATTGGTTTACATAATTTTATCAATATTAAGTAGTCAAGTCATTTGCGCTGGTAAACAAGTTCGATGCACTGATCTCCTTCAAATCAAAAAATAAAATTACCCCCCTATAACTTCCAGATAGGTTCCACGTTGTACACATGTACTTAAAATAATAATAAAAATATACTTTGTGTGCGCCTTTATTTTTTAAAACAGATTTAATCCGGACCGGCATTGAATCCACTAAGTTCTTTATTGTTTCTGTCGTTATCACTTCATACCAGACCTTTGTTATTAA
>JAGXCT010037079.1:23010-41760 GCA_022495035.1 Philopotamus ludificatus | reverse complement strand
TTAATTGATGTTATTATTTATTTTAATTTGACACGCTTCTCTCTGTTGACTTTTTATAATGTGCCATAAATTTTCGATGGGGTTTAAATCAGTAATATTACCTGGCCATGACAATGTTGAAATCCCAAGTTTTTCTATTATATCTTTGACCTGTGAAAATATGAAAGAGAAATGTTAGATTTTTTTTCTAAACTTAAACCGCCACAGCGCCCCAAATAAAAAAAAATGATGATTTGAGAATAAAAATGATTATTCATGATATGCTTCAAATTTTTTCGATATTTTGGATTTTTCTTCTAATCAATATGACACGTAAATGATACACACACCTTTCGATGTCCCGCTGCACACTGAGGACACGCCGCGATAGATCGACCGCCAAATTTTCGCGGCACGTGTCACTAGTATACGCTTCATATTCATCGCAATTGCAGACAATGAAGGTCAATGATTATTTATAATATATTCTTTTTACTTTTTTATACAAGTACAAAAAGTTTGTGATATGTAGGATTTATAGGAGGAGTTATTAGAAAAAAATTATGAACTTGGAATCCTAATTAGATCCCATCGGCACGGCTAGGCTAAAAAAAATATATTACGGCTTAGGCACGATGGCATGGTCCAGAATCGTCCTTTAAAATGACGACGTTTATCTGAGTGGTGTTGCTCTATGCATGGAACAAGGTACTCATTTATTATCCTTTTATAATCGTCTGTATTTGACGGTTCCATCGATTACTAAATCTCCTACTCCATAGTTATAAAAGCAAGGTGACCTTGCCATAAAACCAACTTCCCTGAGCCTTCTACGTACTGTTACGACAATGAGCAGAACTTTTTTAAAGGCGATCTTCTGGCGCCGTTGTCTTCTGCTTTTGTCCTAAACGTTTATCTTTCCTATATAAGGTCACAATTTTCGTGACTATTTCAATGACCGCTATCGTAAATACATCATTAATATTTTAAAAGCTAAACAATTAGAAACAGAAATTGTGTCTCATTGCATTGCGATGCATTCACATTATTATCGCGTGCAAAAAAGTGTGTAATTAATTTTAGCCACTTCCTATGTTGACATTTTTCATTAGATATATTATTGCGGTATCCTTATTATACGTATGCGTCATTTTAAAAATGGTATATGGGTTAAGATCATGCATTTTTGTGGCGAGCGTATGCTAATTTATTCGCGAATACCGATCAAAGTAAATATGGCGAGGTTCGCACCTCGCCGTCGCATACGAAAACACAAAGAAAAATAAATGTTTTGGCGTGCTCGCAAAGAAGACAGCCGTGCCTCCAAATGTGCAAATGAATTCAGATGTATTCGCAATGCACGCCGTTGGAATTTCTCGAATTCTTAAGAGATGACTGTCCTTGGCAATCGCGTACGTCATACTCTAGCTCTAAAATTTTGCACGCTCCGTGCTATCGTATCGGGGTATCGATCATTCGTATCGCGGTAGGCGATCGATCGCTTACCCCGAAGGTCGATTTTAAACGGAATGTATGTGTTTAGAAATCACTATAATTATTCAAAGGGTTACCGGAGATCAAATTTGATTTATTATTTAAGGCACAACGTGTATTTATGTATTAATAATTTTGGCCTCCAAAGCGCTTTCTATGGTGGCTGATCGATGGCATCCCGAAATTCACCAATTTGGATGCGCGTACTTTTTCATTGTTCTGCGTCTATCATTATTGGTATTATTTATGCTGCGTATTAACGCAACATTATGCCCGGTGATTGATTTTATGTAACGTTTTGTTAATACTTTCTAACATTTTCATAATTGAATCTAGTCGTCTTAGCAGAGTTCATCAAGTTCAAATCGGATGTTTGCGCGATGACATCATTTATTATGAAAAAAAAATTGTATAAATATTTTCTTTTTACCTCGGTGTACTTACACTTACCTTTCTATCCGGAGTGATGAAAAAATCGTTTCCGCTCAATCACCACTTCATCCGTCGATGAAAGTGTCAGCTGATTCGTGAGAAAAGGATTTGCGCCGTACAACGACGAACGATCGTCTTCTCTAATTATTACTGTATACGCCAAAAAATGTTTGTGATCAACATTTTTTTTTATCTGACCCGAGGCCATTGTTGTCGCGGTGCATTCTTCTTCGGAAGTATTCGTAAATTTTTATAGCACCATGAATCAGCCAAATATCTCGAGAGTTCCGTTGTTGCCATAGCGTCCCTCCTCCGAGCCAGAACAATATTGGAGGCCACCTAGGTGCTTATACGTTCCCACGCCCTTCTTCCAAAGTCCTACTATAGCCACAGTATTTACCTTCCTATTATTCAGTCGCCGATACCAAACGCTAAGATGCATTACAACATTGTTATTTAATTCCATACTTAGAGGCGTACATCGAATCGTTAGTAAATATTGATCGATTACAAATATTTATCTTTGCACCTTTGATTTTGGTTGTAATACACAGATAAATATTGTTCTGTCATATGCCCGCATGGCACAGGTATACCGTATACCCCAAGCCCTCATCTATCTTTTTTTTTATTTACGTAAACCCAATAGTTCTTTTGCATTTTGATCGTGAACGATCGAAACACTACCTGGAGAAGCTTTTAAAAATAGATCCCAGGTAGAAATAATCGTATGGGATTCCTTTGAAATATTAATGCACGTGTTTCGTCTAACATGCATTGTTTCCTTTTTGATTTGTTGCAGTTGAATTTTGTTTTTGAAAAAAATCGATTATTTTAAAGAGGATAAGTAAGATGCACGCTATGCATCCTTGGGAATGGATATTGTTTTCAAAGTCAAAAGTCAATTAACCGACTCCTGTAATCAACAAAACTGAGCATCAATCATACGTAATATGTACGTATATATATATACTGAGCTCGGAATTTGTTAATCTAGATTATCTTTTGTTACACAACGGCCATTTTCTATTGAAATTGTATAAAAAAGCACGATTTCGAATGTTTTATTTACAACATAGGTGAAAACTTGGGGTCACCATATTTATATTTGGTATGTGGGAGTTATCACAAAATGTCACGTGTAGAATTTAAATTTTCCACATATGTTTTTGTTTCGAGTTGTTACATATTCAACACCGGCCGTGTTAAAGGATACGAATCTTTAAGTGGTGCCGACAAAAGAACATTGTTGAAACGAAAGCGTTTAAAATCTTTGAATTGCAAATACGCCGATGACTGATATTATGCAAGCGTGTGTAATTATTGCGTTTCGGAAAATTATTTCTTATCTTACCTTAGTTTTATTTATTGTGATCCATCGTTAAATCGAATTCGTTGGAATCGAACACACGGATGTGTTGTAGATTATGCAACGGTCACCGACAATAACGGTCGTGAAAATGTTGACCAACGCTGGTATTATCAAAATTATCAAACATTTACGAGGCGATGGTGCAACGGTGCTGATATGCCCGGGGACAATGGCTTATGAGAATTATAAAGTTTCAGTGAATTTTTAGTAGGTGGGACACGAATTGTCGGCGGCTAATTTATGTGACGGTGAGTCATGTCAGATTTGTTCTTAATCCGATCACGCACTGTGGCGATATTCCTTGTGGTAAAACTGTGCGTGGAACTGGATTTTATGACAGGATCATATGTTGGGTAATCGCTTTTTGTTCTGATTCCGAATTAGTCATCGCCTTGTGCTTCGTTTATAGTGTCACCAACATTATATCGAGAAGACGATGTTTAGTGATTTTTAAATATTTACTTTACGATTCCGTTAAAAAGTTAAATTAAGTCGAATTTCATACAAAATTAAATATCCATCTAATATAAATTTAAAATTTAATTTAGATATCCATTAGGGTATCTTGAGGTATAGCAGTGACTGAGGTGCACGTACTGGTTTATCTTACGATTACGCACCATTTTGTTTTCCGTTGTTTTTCAGTCATTTTTTCATTACGTTCTATTGATTGTTGGATAAATTGACTTATCTCCCATCTAGCTTTTCTTTAATTCCATTGTCATCGCATTGTATCGTTAAATGCTATTTCTTTTTCGGTTTTTTAAGTTATTATCTCTTGATTCTCTAAAATCCAACTCGTTTATCGGCTTTTCGTGAATATTTCGACTCATCTCACAGAAATTTCTGGCAAAATATATCACTATAACAGTTTTATTGTTAATAATTATAAAAATAATATCTAAATAATAAATGACTTCCTTGTTTTTAGAATTTCTAAATCTATCTTACGATTCTAAATATCAATATATTTTTGTTTAAAAAAAATATCAGAACATTTAAATTAGCAGGACTTCGAAATGTTATTTTTTTATTTTCGTTCCGGTTCAACTAAAAAAAATAACAGATTTTCGGTTTTTGTTCAAGTGATGTTTTTTAACACAGCTTCTAATCGGAAGTGAATCGAAAACCAAAAACCGCTATAAACCATTCATATTTTCGGAACGAAAAACTGGACCTGAACCGATAAAAAAATAACGGTTCATATCGATTTATTATACATATTTAATACGATTCAAAATATTTAAAAAAATAATCACTCGGAGCTGAACTGAAAACTAAAAAAAACTGTGATTTTCCAAAACAAAAACCAGAACCGAGCTGTTATTTTTTAAATTGAACCGGAACGAAAACCGAAAAAAGTCTGTTTGAAATGTCATTGATAGATATGATATATAGTATTTTGGTATTTATTATTTTTTATTAAACAAATTCTAAAGCCTTTCCACTCTAGCCATTTTTGGTTGAATCTCCGTTCTATTCTCATTAATTTTATTTTATGAATATATAAAAATAGATATTCATTGTTAAATGAATAAGATACAACTATAGGGTTTCGATCTGATATCCTATTATGTAAAAGACATTTTTATAAATATGTAGTTTATTTTTTTTGCTAAAAAATCTTTTGGGTCATTACGTCTGGCCCACAGAATGGAAGAGTTTGAATTATGTTTCTTGTAACAATCTTGTAACTTCAGTCGAGAAGTTGATAATTGCTTTACATATAATATTCATAATAAAAAATAAAAAAAACATACATGGTTGATAAATATATCATTATCACACTTCCTTATCTCATACATATCCCACACATAGTTTTTATTAAATTAATATTTACAATATTATATTTAAATTATAGTCATATCACATAAACAGTTTTTATATATATATATTAATATATATATCAAACATCTGTGCTTTGATACTTAAAAACTGTTTATAATCGACAAATTCAAATTTACGAGGTTGTTGAACCTGTTGTGCATAATGATTGCTTACATCAAAGCTGATTCGCAAGTATCCGCATGCAAATCCTAATTATTTTGCCGTGTATGTAATTATTTATTACATCACATTTTAAAAGGATGATTGGCGTATTTTTCCATAAACAAATTGATGAATAAATAATGCGTTGTAAACTTGGCAGATATATAACACGCTTATCTCAGTCGCATCTCATATGTGTGCGTACTCTCTCTCTCTCTGCACAATTGAAATATTAATACATATTCAATTGTGATCTTGTAACACTAACAATAAACTCTTCCGATAAGTCGATATCGCGTTCGCAACACTTATTTATTGGGAACGTATTGACAATGGAGATGATGTAAGCGCTCGATAATTTTATTGAATACATGTGCATTTATCGATTGATTGATATGACTCTTATTTATATTATTGGTATTTTTTTTCTTGACAAACGATAATGTCTTTTAGATTGACATTTTATCTTTTAAGCATGTGTATTTATTATGTTTATGTACGTAAATGAAGCATTTTCCGTTTCTTTTGATAATTGTACGTTTATTGTTGCCATGGGGGTAGGATCGATAACTCTCGGTGAATCTTAATTGTTGTCAAACTCCATCTTTGCCAGGTGGTAATATTGCTGTTCGTGCATCTCAATTAGTCGGCGCGCTGTGCCACCTGGACGTCCCCGAGCAGCTTCTGCGGGAGATGCAGTGGTCAACGTGGGCGGTGACTCACGACCCATCTTATTTATGTTATGAAGACGTTTTCCACATTCTGCGTGCTTGTTTACGGCACTCAGTTACTAGCGTGCTCTTGTCCAGCTCATTGTTTCCTGGGCTTCAATGGGAATGCGTGCCCACATGTGAGCAATCGCGGAGCGTGGGCGGCACTCTGGACCCGAAAATGATGCCGGAATCTCTTAGAAACGCTCGAGAGAATACGGTTGCGGAAATTAACGCACATCGTCTCGGTTAATAGTTAATAATCAGTGTACGATTGTACAAAATCTTGATGGGGCTAACGTTAGGTCACGAATGTTCTGTAGTATTTTTTAACCAAGCCTGATGGGGGTCTATTTACAATGGAAAATATACTTTAGGGGCCCCGATGCCTTGCGGTGTTTTGGTAGCTCATCGGTAGCTAAGCGCCTGAATCCATGGAGCACGGTCTGCGGATCAGTCAATGCATATGATTCGAAAGAGGTCATACCTGAAACCTGAAAAACATAGCTAGCAATAGCTAGCGTTATTCATTTGTCAATTCAATTTTGGGAATACTGCTAAGCTATTTATTATTTTTGTTATGAAAAAAAAAAACGTTTTCAGAGCGCAGGGCCTCTAACTTTGAGGCCCCAGGGGCGCGTCTTTTGCGCCTAAGGGAAAATCCGCCACTGTAGCTAGGCTAATCATTTTTCATATTTAATTGCGCCGGTGTGTACTTAAGCTGCAATTAACAGCAGCCTTGCCGTCGGTGGTGTGCTTCACTAATTTAAATAATAAAAAATAAATAGCTCGCGTTTGCAGTGATTCCAATAGTAATTCTCATATATTATCGATAATTAAATGGTCAGCGTTCGGATTTACGAGCGACTCTCACGGCAATGTGTAAACTAATGATTGTACGGAATGTTAAAATCGGCACTCATGCCAAATTATCCGAAATTTAATGTAATTACGTTCTTGTGCGTCCATTAGCGCGCCAAATTCGATGCCTCTGTCCGTGTATCGTGATGGATTACCGTCTATTGTTTTATCGGTGCCCGTTTCAGTTTCGCCGAATCATTTTCGCATAATTTTGTCAATCGCCTCGCGTTCAAAGATGTCGAGTGGGTGTCGCCTTAATCCGATAATAATTTTGCTAATCTGACATTTCGGCCCCATGGTGACAGCGAATAGATTGAGACCGCATTAAGTTTAACCTCAGCCGACAGACATCCTTCGCGTGCGATTCCTTCTATGGCGAAAATATTAATCCGGCGTCGAAATAATTAGAAAATATATAATACGCCGGTTTTAATTTATGCAAATGATATTTTTTTTCTGCGAACATTTTTTTCCGTCATTTATTTCATTACGCTCATTTCTCTAGCGCCACAAGGTGACAGGTTATGAATGTCTTTATTAATTGGGAGAGATTTTCGTTTTGAGAGTATCCAAACAAATGTGGCATTTCAATGAAATGCCCATCGATCCATTGCATAATTCCTCAAGCGCATGTATACATACACAAATGTGTCCGCTTTCGTAATGTTTAGATATATTTTACGATTTTTTCTCCATGGGATATAACTCATTGTTATCGATCGTTTTATGTCGATTTAACGCGAACCGTTCGTCTGTTTTCTCAATACCTGCCGCTTAATAGATTTATTTACACGTGTGTTGTACAAGGTGATCCATTAATAGTTTCTTAATTTTATTTTTGGCCGAGCGTATCCCAATATCACATTTCCTTAGATAGTTTTACGATTACTTGCAACAGCCGGCGTAAATCATTCTTATCAATGCAGTTTAATTCGTTCGATGTTTTTACGAGCGTCGATTGTTAACAATGTGTTTCGTTGAAATGTGTATTCGGTTTCATATGAGTTTTAGGCATTTTTTTTTATCTATTATTTACGATAAATAATAAATCCGTCCTACACGATTTACCAACAGCACAATACATTTGCGTTATGAAACCCGATTTGAACGTTGGTCATCAATCGACTTTATTGCTTTTCGTATATATGGGCGTATTGCCCTGAACCATATTATGCACGTGAATTTTGAAATTCGATCATACTATAAATTTGCACATACATATGTGTACTTGAGTTTGACATCGTTGACTTATTTACTTCAACTGGTAAGGTATAAATCTGACCTGATGCAGATCTAGAGAGTAAAGAGGGAGTGATAGAACCTCACGTTAGCCACAATATATTAATAAATCATTTTCTTTTTTTTATTATCATCTAATTTACGAGTGCTTATAGTTTTTCGTATATTTTTTTCTTATGATGGCTATAAATACTCGAGTATATTGTTTCCTATAATAGTTTCATTACGATTTTATCACTTCGTGATAGACTATTTCTCGGCAATATACGGATGGATTAATATTGCGATCGTGCAAATTTATTTTTGCACAATCGCAATATCCATAAAACCCTTTTTGATAATTTTTCGTTATCAATTCTTCATCGAGAGTGAGATTCTGATTGAATTGATGAATTCTTCATCAATATCTTATTTTATTAAAAAATGGATTATTCTAATAATAGAAATGCTTATACATGACACGCACACTCGTCGATGTCCCGTCCCAGACTGAAGACACACCGCCGACTACCGACAACCGAATTCTCGCAGCTCGTTTCACTCGCGTTTCGCTTGCTACAACGTCCGTCCCGTATGCGAGCTAGAAAAAACATCGCGCATGTGGCTACAGAAGCGAATATTGTTGTTTTTATTTTTTTTTTCGCAATTGCGGACAATGATTATTTATAATATTAATTCTTTAGACTTTTTTAGACAAATACAAAAAGTTTGTGACATGTAGGATTTATATTAAAAGAGTTATTAAAAACAACTAAAAGAGATACTTAAAACTTCCTGGGGTCCCAAATAGAACCCATTGGCACGGCTAGGTTAAATACGGTTGATTGATTGTGAGATATTAACCCTTTCCATTCTGACCATTTTCGGTCGAATCTCCGTTCTCATTCGTGCTCATTAATTTTATTTTACGAATACATATAAAAAGATTTTTATTAGTAAATCATTTTACGTCTATAGTGTTTGATTTGCTATCTTATGCAATAAGTTTTTTATTAACGTGGTTCAGCTTTTTTGCTAAGAAATCTTTTGGGCCAATACGTCTGGCCCACTGAGTGAAAAAGGTTAAGATTGTCTGCTAACTGGCACGCTGTATAACGTGGATTTTGTTCCATTACCTTCATCAAAATGCCTCGATCACAAGAGTAACAGAATGGACACAGAATGTTTATTATCTTTACAAAACATTTTCTTACTGCTCGATCATGTGTTGTACTCTCACTAAAAAAAATAAAAATAATTAGGATTCCTGTGCCACTAATATGAAATTATATCGACCATTTAAATTTTAATTATTTAAAATGTTTGAAATTCTTAAACTAGAGGAAGTAGAACCGTATCATATTTTATCGTACGTTTAGTGGAAAAAATCTTATTTACCGTATCGTATCATTAAAAAGGCTTCTGATCAATCAAAATTATAAATAAAATGTGTTATATTAATAGATAAGAAAAATCTTTGCCCCATTATAAATAAAATTCGAGATGACATGCATTTCACTTACAGCTTATCTATCCATGCATTTATTGCTTTTCTATATATTAATTGATGACATTTCTTATCTTATTTTATCGATAATTGCAATATGCTGTATCAGATATGATTTCACTCATTTTTGCGCGTTTTAAGTAGGACATCGCGAATCCTAATAACAAATAGAAATCGTCGTTTTAATAATATTTACATTAGTCATATGAATTACGTCGGGTCTAATCACTATAATTTTTTGAACACATTGAATAGGCTATTAAACCCCGCTCGCCCGGGGGTATCGTCCGTTTTCGGTTTCACATCTCGCAGATTTTTTGCGCAGCGAAAAAATCCGTAACGGAATTGCCAAACAGCATCCCACGTGGCGGCGTCCATGTTTGGTGTCAACCGGGTCGAAATCGTAATTGACTTTTGTACTTCTAATCCTATTAGCGAAACTCATTTTTTTTTCAAACCGCTCGGATGGTTGAGCAATAATCGAAAATCTGCTTGCGGGGGCTACGCCACGCCGACTGTCGCTCTTTGTTCGCTATGCTAATTGACCCGTGGACCGCGGAATCGACCGGCTAGACACTCTGGGAACGATCGCCGTATTGTAAATATTTATCACAGAATTCGAGAGTCAAGTGCGCAAGATCTTCAATGCGCAGAGAAACTGTTAACACTCTATTGTCGCTTTTCACTCGGTCAAGTTTGTTTTGCTTTTGCTCGCCGGTCGTTGAGAGCACTGCAGCATCGCCGGAATGCGGATTTATTTATATGATCGTCTAGTTTGTATTCCATTAATTACGCCACGCTTTGTCTTATAAGCATTAATCCCATGTGAGGCAATATATGATTGTTGCACGCTGCATAAATAGTCCTTTATTGCTTATTGATTGTAGATCGTGTCATTGATTAATGTGGTACACGTCTTCTTCGTCATTCGATGTATAAATAAGCTGGACGCGTGCGATATCAGCTCGGACTTTATGGCAATGTCGCTGTGTCCCTCCTCCCGCCCATAGCCACGTGAAACGTGTAAATTATAGCCGCGCTCACATCTCTTTGTTCTTCTTAGGAATGTTGTCTCCCGACGCCCTGTCGGCCTTTTCTGCAACACTTGCTCTGTCCACAGCCTTTATTGCCCGACTGTGTTATTATAATAATAAAACGGCCGTATTTACGATTATCGTTTGCTACGCGAAGGACTTCCACAATTTATGCATTTCGATTATTGTCGTTTTTATTAAGTCCGATGCTACCGCACTTAACGCGGCAGTCCTTTTTTGTTATCTGTTTCAACAATAGCATTTCGCTTCGTATCGGCCCGGAAGATATAGTAAGAGCCTTCCATTCATCACAGTCCTAAATTAATAGCACGAATCAGTGCTCAGGCATTGCAAGTGGTGCGCGCGTCGAGGCACTTAGTTATTCGCAGCTGCCGGCATTCTTGATCATTGACGAGGCGGGCGCTGCTAATCCATTCTTCGTGGGCTGGCGCCACAATAATGACGAATATTTCGTATGCGTCTCTTTTCTGTACTGTCGGTAATCACGCATGAAACACGCCGAGGCCGTGTCGCCATAACTTCATTTGGCTCAACAGACGTTCTCTCCATGTAGATATATTGGGAACGATCCCATAAATCCTTGTGGAGCCCGCGCTAATTCCATAATATGATACTCACCTGCTCGCACGCCTAACAAATACTATGATTAAGCGACAATATTAATATCTTCACCTTGATATTGACGACATGTGTGATAAATAAACGCAATATATTTATACAACCCAATTCCGAAACATATGTACGTCTTGTTACACATTATTTTTCATTGATATTTCAGCGCTATCAATCAATTATTAATTAATCTTCTTGAATGATTTTTATATATCCGGATGTTAAAAAACATATATGATTCAATTCTAATAATTCTAATAATTCTAATATCTTATCAAGATAACGGATTATATATTTAATTAAATGTGTAATCATGCATTCGTTTTCATTGCATGATGTACACACGTGTTTGCTTTCCCAGAGCGTGTTCGGGTCGGATCCGTTTCAATTATCGGATATTTTAGGCAAATCCCGCTCCCAGTTCCCACATTGCATCACGTGTGCAAACAATGACCGGCAATGATTTTGCGTACGCGTTCGTTTTAGAAAATTGATCGTCGCAAACGATACTTGGTGTCCATCGCGTTGGAAAGTGGAGGCGAATCGATAGCGGCAGATTAGGAGACGACGGTGTATAGAGTGTAATTGGCCGTTGACTTTCTTCTGTGCAGGAAATGGCCACACGCCGAAGTGCAAAAGGCGTCCTCCAGCACTGGCGATACTGTCAAACGTGTAATTAATTGCCACCGGGCCGCAATGATTAGCGTTTGATCAATGATGGTATTTTCATGGCGCCATGGCGGATGAGTCATGCGTGCTTTCGACATCGCTATGGCTACTGGTATTGATTGGAGGCGTCTGCGAAGGGTTGCAATGAATTAGGGGGCGTCGCGTATTCGTTTGTTTTTGCGATTATCTCACACCCTACGAGTAGTGGAGATGAATCCCCAATTATGGCAGCCGACGACAATATTGTTCTGTTTTGTCGATCGATCTCGGTATATAATTGAGTGGTTCACGCTACGCCCACCCTTTTTCGTGCACATTTTCGAGACATCCGATTGTGTACAGTAAATCCTCGAATTACGCGATTAATTTGTTCCGAAGGTTTTCGCGTAAATATATAATAAATTGGGCAAAAAATATGTTTTAGTTTCAAGGGATAGGTGAAAGTAAGATAGATCTATATATATACAAGAAAATATTATGTATTGGACATATTGATTGTTAAGGATCAGCGTCATGAGCTTCGAGGCCATCTAATCCAGTGGTTCTTACACCCCCAGGGGTGCGGGAACGTATTTTCGGGGGTGGGTTAAAATTGGATTAACGATTTTCTGTTCTGTCCATCAACAGCTCTAACTGCTCGCCTAAATGTAGTTCGTAGGTAATACTTTTTAAATTTATGTATAACGCCTCTATCCATTGGTTGAATATTAGAAGTTGTATTCGGAGGAAGAAATATTCCGTTTATATTTTTATTTTTTTCATCATAAGGCAGATGTTCCGGTGCATTGTTAACTAACAGCCTAATTTTAGATGGTAGGTTTTTTCCAAGCAAATAAGTCCGAAATCGCCTAAATCGAGGCTGACTGTATTCGTTTGTACGAACTCTGAATCACAATGTTGTCGGTTCGCACTTTTCCATTATCTCATAATGGGAACCGCGTGGTTGTGCCCTGGCCGGTTGCTCCAGTACCGGTGGCACCATTGTTGTAACACCGTTCATTACATATGCCTGTCGTGACGTTTGAAGGATGCATTGTCGCTGCATGTCAAACGCACTCGTCGTTAAATAAATTCAATTGAAAGTGCGCCATTTGCGCCGGTATCTTACAATGATCTCAATCGTCGCGCATTTGTTTTGCAATTTATTATATTGTTGGTACGATCGTTCTGCGGAGATTGCGTCAGTGGTTTGCGTTTGTTTTACCTATCGTTTATCCTCATTAGGATGACGTGACAAAGCCGATACGACTTCCCAGTCTCGCCACAGATGGCATAATTCAATTTGACTCCCCTTTCATTTTCGAACGTTCGTCGCATAAATCGGTTTTTCCCAATGTATATGCATCAATCGGTCAGAATGGTCGAGATAATTGAAATTTCCGTTTTCGTCTCAGTACATTCCATTCATTACCATCCGGATTAATTGCTGCACATAAATCAGTGCGATGTGTAAAAGTATCCCCCGGTTGTAAATCAAACCACGCTTCAAACGCAAACTATATCCAGCGTTCGTTGATCTTGAAATGCGACCGGAGCGTTGTAAATTTAGAGCGGGGCAATACATAAAAAATAAGTAACAACGTTTTGGTGTAAAGGCACCGGTCTTGTGAATGAATGAGTCGTCAATGGAAGCTGCTGCTGCCACGTGGGGCAGATGCTTCACTAATAATATAATTAGTTCTTGTGTCTTCACTTAACGCGGTACGGGCATGCCTCCATTAGCGTGAGTGATACTCCACGCGGGGGTCTGTGAATCAAGGGTATCCGGATGATGGAATCGGCTATTCTTGTGCTTGCGAATATAAAAAAAAAACTGCCGCATGACTCAAGCACTCATGCTATATTCGTGCGACTAAATACGCATTAGCGCCTTATTCTCCAACGTGTGTGTGTTGTACTTTAAATGTTTTAATTGGCGCTCATTATTCGCATTGTTCTTCTGGTGTTAATTGCACTTTCACCTATAGTCTTCCGGGTGATGTACCGATCATGCTAGGACACTGACCGTCACGAACGCTTTTTATAATAGTTTAATAGCGCTCAACCGAATATTTGGTATATTGTCGAACTTTCGTTTTCACGGCATTCGTTAATATCCAGCGATTGTTTAATTGATTCGCCTTCGGGAGAACTTTCTCCGCTTAGGATACACCCTCGTATACATGCAAATTTTGATGGATGAATGGATGTCATATGGTCCAGAGCAACTTTACTCTTGTGGTGGGTAGCCGTAGTTTGCATTTCCTGTACGCCACAACACATGACGATAATAAATACGGTTTACATAACAATTCAGGTATTTGCACTTATATTTATGTAACGATTATTTAATTATGCAGTTTTCAGCATTAAAGTATCAGTTATTCGTCTTAATTCTGTTTACGGTTACGCATTCGGTTATAAAATATTGAAATCGAACCCGCAAACGATTTTGTTCGATAATTATATTCTGCATAAACGCGTGTACGTATTTCCGCAAAATGTGATACCGAATGTCCAGCAATCGGTCGGATGCATGCCTCTCTTGCCGGAAGCGGTTCGCGTCTATCTTATCACCTCATCGTTCATGTGTAAATTTGCGTAGTTACGCATAACGTGCGATTCTACCCATCCGACCGGTTCTGCGCGCAGACGTCGCATCTCAGTTAAATCCCTAAAGGAGAAAACGATCTGAATAACGGAATGTGACACCCCGATGTTAAATTATTCATTAAGAGATGTTCGTGCATCCAATTCGAGAGGGAACAAAGCCTATGTTTTACTTTCTCACATGGTGTTGTTTATGTACGGTGACATATTAAGGACCACACGGTGATAAAACGACATTCCCACCAATTATGTTAGATCGTTTGAGTCATCCGAGTGAAAGACGTTCGGTGGAAACGGTTCTTTTCATTGATCGAGTCGCGCAGATAACGCATCGGCTGAAGAATTTTCACCTCGCACAACAATGCAGTCCTGCAGCGACATGGAGATGTACAGTTAGCTCATTCCAAACCCATTTCTATGGTCGACCGGGCGTTGTCTTTTACGCGGACCGAGCTCGTTCCTCCCGACAGCTGTCGGATTCGTGTGAATGGCCCTCATTAACATATTTCGTATTCATTCAACCTCCACGATCTTCCTTTTAAATTTTAACGTCACTGCTCCGCGGATACGTATGCCTCTGCCGCTTAATTACAGCAATTTAGAATCCTCTACCGTTAGATCTTTTCGTGACCAAGACAATATCTGCTTCACACCCATTCACCGCATTCTACAGTTTTTGTTACAATCTTTTTTTTTATTTAACTCTGAAGATATGCATCTGGCGTTTGAACTCTTTTGTTTTTACGGCGTCAGATCTGGTTCGTTCATCCGATGCATGCTATCGCCGAAGGTCGTTCCGTTCCCGTTTCTTCAGCGTGCACTTGTCCAATTGCAGTTCGCGAAAGCCGGATGTGCGAGATAACCTTCATGCATCACGAGAGCATGAATTATCTCCGACAGCCGACTTTCCATCTCGTGCGATTCCGCAGATGACTACGTACATTACAAACGGCGTATCGGATTTTGATTTACAATTGTTAGTTATGCCATTTTTACACATCGACTGTGTATGCTGTGCTGGACCCAGTTTAAACATCCTGTGTATACAAAAATGCAAATATCAACACGAATTGCATTAACGCGCTAAATAAACATCAACATCTAAGAAGATTAATTTGACATTGAAATTGCTCCGCTTTTAAAAATAAACGCATCTCATTTGCAAACAAATCAAATGGCCCATAACGTCCTACAGACAGTCATCAGGGCTCGAGACCATATCTTACCATAATTTTAATTTACATTTCAGTGTCATCGGTTATGGATGTTTATTCATTGATCAAGATTGTCATCTGGATGCTCATTAAACGATAATTTAATTAGAATAATGTTTCATTTAACCATACTGATGATAATACATATGCGAATGTATAATTGAACGAAATAATTATTATTATATATTTCAATCAACGATTGTCAATGAAATAAATAATGATGATTAATAAATCGTTGAATGCATTTTGCTTATTTGCTAATCGTAAAGATTGCACGAATGCCATTTCTTCGATTATATTATCGATGAATGCAAATTCAATTTGTTTTGGAACAAGTTTATGTTGAACTTTATTGCCGTTCAACAGTCACAACATCCGCAAGATTTTACGACGAGTGCGTTTAAAGCTCGTTCATTATACAAAGACCTTATTGGAGGATTGCCAAAATTTTGTTGTACATATTCATTGTGTACAGAGATTTTACGAATTAATTAAATTATCGTGGTTCTGTTGTAGATGACGTCTTGGTTGATTGAACTCGGAACGTTGCACGTTTTTGGCACGCGTCCAAATGTCACGTGACGTCACAATACACGTGCAAAATCGTTAAAATCGTAGTAAATACTCGACGTACGTTACACATAGTAAACATTTTGCTACGGGACGTCTAGCAGATCTTGAATGATCCCGATTTCATTGGCTTTTTTTTATGTAGATTTTAATTTTATTGCCCACGTATCTATTGTTAGCTTGTTATAATCATCTGAATCATTATTTTGTCTAGATTTCTCTTGTGTTTTTTTTTGCAATACAAATCATTGTAGGATATGAACATATGGGTCATTGTTAAATGGCATGCAAGGTCATAATTTTCCGCATTGCTTCGTCTTAAATATATATATGTGTGGACACGTGTGACTCTGCAGTGGCACTTCGTCAAAATATTGAAGTGAAATCCTATCTTTTGGACCGTCGAGCCTCTAGCAACAGCAGCCATAGTCATCATCATTTCCACATCATCATTATATCGCCTCTATCGGACGTTTGATTCCACCTCGCACACTTCCATATGATAGAGAGCACGATCTAACAAAGACGCGTCATTGAACAGGTAATGGTGGTGCCATTAGGGAGTCCCGATCTCTCGACACGATTACACGGAAAAGGTAAACGCAATCAGCGAAGAATAGTGCGTCGTTTGACGCATTGCACACACGCAATGCTGCACAAATAAATGCATTAAACATATTAATTAAATTGTGATGGAACGTCTGATCCTGTGTTGGCCACTCCAGGTGATTTGTTGATTGATTACTATCACCGTAGTCGCGTAGGAGTTCACCTCTACACATCCACGCGGCTTCGTTTTCTTTTCTTCTTGCTACAATTAATTCAGGCACCGAGAATGACGTGTCGTTTGCATAGGCGTTTTTGGCAAATCCCATCCATCACGAAACGAGAGTCAATTTGTAAACACACAGTCCGCATTTTGAAAGTGATAATTGTCCATATGTGTATAAGCAGTGTGTCGTCGCCAGTGAAACTTCGAAAGCGCCAGTAATTGCTTAGGTACTCGAAAATTTGACATCTCCGCACCTTCTAATTGGATCAGCTTTGCTTTTTTGTGATTGTGCCCTGTAAACGCTGTCCGTTTTTGCTTTTGTGCGCAGTTAAATTTCTACATTCAATTAAAATCGATTACGTCTCCGCGAGTTGAGAGCATTGTGGCTGGCAAATGATGATGATTGTTCAATCGTGTAGGCAAAACTCTCTCTTACATCATGATCGTTGCACAAAAATGTGTATTTATTTTAAATTACTCGCGTTTTGTTGCCATCAAGTCAACCCTCGTTGGATCCGCATGATTGTTTGATCTCTTGCAACCGGATGAATGCGATTCTTCCATATAACCATCTCAGTTGAATTGACCCACCCTGACCTCGACAATTATACTCGCTTATTGTTTTAACCAAAGAAGTATTTCTCTTTTCGTTTATGGCCAATACCATTTTGAGAAAATCATCATTCATTCGCGCAAACGTCGTTACATTTTTAATTTTTTTCGTAATACACATGACCTTTTATGGAAAATATGTGGGTTATTATGTGATTTATAAAAATCATTGCATTGACGCCTGTGCTATCCAATTCCGATACCGTTTGAACGTGGAATGACACTGTACCTATTTCTTTTCGCATTCTTCTGGCGTTTTTATTCGCACGCAACAGTTTCAAAACAGAGTTCCGGTGTCTGTGCGGATTCTGTATGAGTCAGTTGCGCCGTATTGTTTCGACGATAATTGTTTGGATTGTGTGTACATGTACCTTTTGTTTAATTTATCTCCATACGTACTGCAATTTCTCGGCTGTTTGTTGACTCTTTAATTATCGTGAACATTGTTTGGATAACACAAAAGCGAATTACCATATTGCTTTATCTGCATGCTTCGGATCATTCGAAATTATGCAAGGGGTGTTGAATTCTATGGATCTTCTCCCGCCGCCGACGCACTCCCCTTGGCCGCGCTAAATTTAATCATAATAATTTTAGAGATTTATGGCTCCCTCGCGCTTAGATGAACAACGGCACGTGTGAAGTGGTCCATTTACGCAATATCTATCGCAATTATAGTGTCGCCGAAAATTTATTACATTATCCTTTTAACTTTTATAGCGCGCCGCACAAAATTTGAATATTCACAACCAGTCGTCCCTGATAAATCTTTATCAGAACTAAGTTTTCCAGTTAGCTCGTTTGATTGCGAAAAATTTGCGTTTACGTATTGAGGACGCATTTTCTTGTTTTTTTTTTATATTGTCTGCCGCATTTAAATAAATCCGCCGGGCCAATTGTGCAACAATGAAATAATTAAACATCGGTTTAATTTTTTTTTGAATAGCCGGATGGATTTCCTTTGTTTTGACGTAACCGGTTAATTGAATGCATTATCAGTTCTGGGAATCTCCGTTTCGGATTCAAAATGTACATAAAAAGATGTGATGTGTATGTCCGGTGCTATGAAACGAAACAGTTATTCCTATCTAGACG
>JAGXCT010037079.1:4257-22220 GCA_022495035.1 Philopotamus ludificatus | reverse complement strand
GCGACTGCATTCCACCGCCAGCATGACATTCGCTCTACTCAAAAATATCTAAAATCGCGAGATAAATGCGACGCAAATCGAACAAAATCCAGATTATTTTTAAAAAAGTATGGTTTCGTTTGACTGTAATACGATTTTCGTATCAGATTAACCCTTCGCAACCCCGCGATCTGCGATACGGTTGCACTTTCACGATTTCAGAGTAAAAGTTGTGTTTTGCAAGATTAATTGTAACATTAACCCTAGGCAGTGTATTTTGTTTCACCATAAATAGGACACGTGCAATTAATGCGCTCTGTACTACCGCCGGCCTTATACGGGACCGCCTTATCATAATAAAGGTTCGGTATATGGTCCGAGTGTCGCATGCTGACTTCCTTTGCCGGCGCCAAGATAATGGCTTTCTAAAAACCGTTGTCTTCGCGTTTTCAGGCCTGAAAAAGACCATCGACTCGTTCAGTATGCGAGGCGTTATTTCTACGAGTTTTTCTTTTCTCGGCCGCGTTGTGATTCATGCGTATAATTATTTCCTCGACGTTTTCGGCGAGACAGAATCGCCTCCAGGCTCTTAAATATGCGGATGGCGGAAGTCTCCATATACACATTGTCTCTAAAAATAATAATAATATGAGAAAAAACGCTAATGATAAGTAGTATATCGCATTTCGAAGGATGCCAATTAACATGTAAAAAAATTGACGTGAAATTTATTAGCGCACAATTATGACATCATAGTATTTTCCATTGTTTATCTTCTATCCGATTTTTTTTTCCATTCTAGGTCATACGGATCATTATGTTCACATGATATATATAATTTATAAATCAAAGCATTTCTACTCTGATTTATTGATATCAATCACTATACGTCTTATAAAAAAAATGTTTAATACAATAGAACCTCTATGTTTGTTATCAATGCGTTCTTATGAGTATCACGAATATAGACGAAATAAAAAATATAAACGTTACAACTTTCTGGGTTTTTCTTTTCCGATTGATGATACTTATTCGATTAAACATCGACTATTTCTAATGTTTTAAGTAGATACATCACATTCTGATATTCATATACATATTCTAACCATAGTTTCTTCCGGGCCTGAATAAATTATCTTTTACACTCCACTATTATTTCGTATCGATCGTTAAGATTCAATATTATAAAGCAGATCCCCTGCTCTTGATCTATGGGCTGAATTATTAAAGTTTTTAAGTCATATTTATCGCGTAACGCTCTGGGAAAAAATAGTATATGTTTTAATAATCCTAATTAAAACATCTTAATAATACAATCAACCCTCCAATAGCGCCGAGATAGGGACCACACTATAGAAATCTGCCTCAAAGAAGACTAGGAGCTTATACAATTTAGGTTCAGCTCTTTTTTTTATAGTATTTTATAAATTGTACGAATAAATTCATCAATCATTTTTACTTTCAAATATGATGACCTTGTTCTATTTTAAGTTTGTTCACGAGTGCATGTTATATTATGTTGTCAACGAAAGGCATAACAATGTATTATATAATTCCGAAATGTGTATTTTGATCCTGAAAATTTAGCGTTTTGTATAAAACGGCGATCTAGAAGGAAGCACTATGAGAGGGATTGCTGCACACGCCACTTTATAACAAGGAGCGTTATAGAAGGGTCGACTCTATACGGCTTGTTTTTAGGTTTTTTTTATGAAATCATCTACTGATGAAAATTCATTTAAAAATCAACATATATTATTTCAAAAACATTCTTTCGGTTATTTGATCGAATATCGAATCTGCATTAAAATATCATGTTCTTTGGTTTCTTTTATCTCACAAATAAATACTCGTGATAAGTAAGACCGCACTTATGGTTTCCGACTGTGTTCGGTCATGCACGCTTTATGTGCGTAATAAATCTTTGTACACACTCTGTATGCATGTAATTTTTTTTTATCAATGGTTATCAATTTAAAATTTCAGGTCAATGGAACGTATGTATTTTAATTGATGATATAATTTTCGTTACGGATATTTTTTTATAAAAAAAAAATATTTCACATGAAATAATAACGAGTTTTAATGCGCGCTACTTGGGCTCAGTAAGATGATCTGGTTATGTGAGTTATGCACGTACATACTTTCGTTCTCTATCCTTTGATGTCGTCAATGGTAATGCGTTGCCGCAACTTTGTGTTTTATCTTTGATCTCGCAGGAAATGTTGATCTGTCGTTGGGTAGTCCGGCGCTCGAATCCGACGCCGATTTGCGCACTTCAACGGCTGATTATCATATTGCGCGATTTATTTATAATTTGCATATTCAATGGCGCTCATCAATTAGGATAATTGTAATTAAACTGAGCCTGTCGAGCAATAATCTTGCTCGTCGCCCACCTGTTCAGCTTCTCGTTTTGTCTTGTGCGCCAACCATCAGTATGCCCTTAACGATATACGTCTAATTATACTTTTTTTCGTTGTTGTCGACAAACGCACAGTCTCCATAAATAACACGGTAATGGACCTGCCACACTCGATGTCGACGCTGTTGAGATCTTATCGCGATCTCTACCTATTGTACGTTGTTTATATCGATTGCCGTTTCTGTACGCGATATATGCGTTACACAGTTAGATCAATACCCCATTTTGAAGAAGTTTTTCAGTTCATTCAAAAATTTTACCTGAATTTAGCCCCAAGGATGATCCAAATGCTTTTTTTTTCGAGGTGTATATTTTTATTATGTCGAAAATGACGGTCATTATCACAACCCGCCTTTTTTTGTCTACAGATTTAACAAAACGCCGTGTGAATGGATTAAATATTTTTTCACTAACCAACCTCATTGCCTAAGTATACTAATCCACACCGTTGCGGCCTTGGTGCACCTAACTAACTTCACGATTCGAACTATTATCTCACGATTAATTATGGCTATCGGGTCACGTTTATTTTTATATACGTTGCACCTAGTACATGTATACAATAATGCATAACCCAGATGAAAAATAGCCATATAAGAGTATACATCATCAAACTGCAATTATATATCGTTATTTCAACACATCTCTTTGTGCAATACTGCATTTGCATGCAGTCATGCTCCGCCGTAACACTTATAACATCATCATAGTTTGATATACACATAATTAATTTATATATTTTTTCTTTCTTTCAGGTAACTTAATCTATACAGAGACATCTCGGTTGCAAAATGTCAGGTATCTATAAACTATATTTTATGCTCGCTGTGACTTCAACTTGACCTCCAATAGTTGATTTATGACGTGTAAAATATTTTATCAGTTATTTACGTAGTATTTTGTGGTTGTGCGATCATTCGATCGGTATCGTCTTAGTCATGCATTGTTTTAATCTGGAAATTATTGAAAATGCATTCGGTTCTATTTAATGTGGACACATTAACCTTCGCCAGACGTATTGGCCTAAAAGATTTTTTAGCAAACATTTTGAGCCAATTTTTTTTTATTTAAATGTTTCTTATTATTTGTCCCCATGAATATCTCTTTTAATAAATTTGTAAAAAAATATAATGAGAGTAACTTATAGATTGACTAAAAGTTAACATAGTGGAAAGGGTTAAGAACTAATTTCGTCCTTGTTAGGGCGATTTTTAAGCCACAAACTTCTACTTCATTCAATTATTAAAAATATATACATTTGTAATTAGTAAATACAATAAACCTTCCTATAGCGCTCCTTGTTATAGTACGATTTTCTATAACGAGTGCGACAATCCCTCCAATAATGCTGCCTTCTACTTTTACTTAATATCCGCTAAAATAAAATGAATGATTTTCCGCGTTAAATTCCCTCGTCTCGTCCTATTAGTTCTCCCGATGTTCCCGCGTAAAATAAAAAAATAGCAATGCCGTTTGGTTCATTTAACCTACTCCACTCTGGATATTTTTGGTCGAATCTACGTTCTACTCTCATTAATTATATTTTACGAATATATAAAAAAATATTTTCGTTAGTAATTTTAATAAGAAACACTCTATAGGGTTTGATCTGGTATCCTATTTAATTTTTTTGCTAAAAAATCTTTTGGGCTAGTACGTCGGGCTCACAAAGTGGAAAAGGTTAAAATATGTAATGTATTGATTTAATTTAATTTACAAAATAAAATGAAAAAGCCATAATTCCAAACTTTGTATGGGCGCCTAGTCTTCTATGATCTCTGCGCTATAGAAGGTTTGATTACATGTAAATTTCGTTTTTCTCAAATGTTTATATAGTCATCAATATTAATTTTGTCCCTTTTAAAATAATCGTCTACATACATTTGTGCCAATACTGTTTTCAATCTTCGTAGTACTTCTGGAAAGCAATTTTGGGTATTGCTTTTTTTTCTCCTTCTTCGATTCTATCGTTGCCTTCTCAATGTTAAAAAAATCACCGAACACACCTGAACACGTGAAACCTTTTCGATCGCCAATAATACAAGTTGTTTACCAATGCCAAGATAAACCATACATTTAAAAAAATGTTAAACAATTAAACTAAAAAGATTCGTACACGGCGGAAAACAAATTTATACCGACCATCCATAAATAGACTGATTTTTCTTTTTTTGTACTATTTATTTTATAAAGTGAATTATTACACCCCCGTAATGTTTTTTTAAACGCTAACTACCAGAATATAATAAAAAAAAATCATATCGACTGTAATCTCCATAGAAATAATAATTAGAAAAAATATGATGGGAAAAAATAACGATTCAGGCTTTGTCAGAAAGTCTAAAGTCAATCGATGGATGTTCGGAATTAAGTGAACAATATATTTTGACAGAATTTTAGTTTATCGACTGAATTGGTCTGTTCATTTGAAGTAAATTATTATGATTTGCTTTATATAGTCTCTGGTATGAACGATTGTTCTGATTAAGCGGAATCCACTATAATAACAAATGCACGCTCATTGCAAATTCTCAAAGATGAGGAACCCCCTTGGCAGCCCACGAACGCTTCTTAGAAACTCGATCGTGAGGCATTCCTTTTTCTAGACAAGGCGTGCTCATGAATCATCGCCTTTATTTGTCGAAGTGTCAACTAGATCAACATTGTGCAAATACCATACATCATAATTATTTGAGACATCTCCCCGAGTTTTGGCGAATCTATTTGCATCGGAGATGTTAATCGTCGTGAAATACAGCGGCCTGAAAATTCTTCGCGCGTTTATTTGTCTGCACAATGTTTATCTTTGATATATTAGCGCAAATTACAGCGAAAATAATAATGTTAACTGATGAACTTTATGCTGTGTTCCGTTTCTATTAATACAAATATTTTTACGTAATATTAAATTTAAGACAAACGTGTAAATATAAACCGAGTTCGAGAAACCGTAACTTGCCGCTGTTAAATGAATTTTCTTACAAAATCAATGAAACAATGATTCGATCCGATGAATCGGTTCCGTTTCATATTATGAAAATTTTATTATTCAGCATTTCGAGGCAAACTTATGCAATTTTTCATTGGAAACATATCTGTATTTACTTTCGGTTTGTCGCCGAGGAAACGGAAGTGGCGCCAGTCTTATTTTTAAGTCCATACATCTGTTGGTACATGACAATTAGTTCCATAATAACTATAACGGGAATGCCGACGCTGTCGACGCCGGCGCGCGGCGTCCCGCGCCCGAACACAAAAGGAAAAGTGACGAGTTCGACGCCGGCCAGGGAATGCGTCTCTCGTTGCACAAATAGAATCTCATGCACCGGCTCCGGATATATTTAAATGTCAGTTCGCACTTATCGGGTGCTCGCATACTTCACCCGCCAATCTATTTTCCGGACTCGACCCCCCTGCCCCCCCGCGCCCGCACACGGATTTATCCCTCCGGCCCTAGAATTAGACGCGGCTGCATTTCTGGACGGACCGAAGTGAATGGATCGCAGCTCTCTGATAGACGCTTTCCAGGAATCGTCTCGACATTGACTACGTGACCGATGACTCTGCGACCGGCTACTGCTCCCATTGCACTTATGCCACAATTTACAAATCCTAACAGATTATAATGTTGATCTTGACCTGTGCAATTTTTTACGTAATGATATCATACTTATATTTATTTTATTGAATATTTTTACCTCGGCACGTAAGTTGACGCGTCGCATCATGCTCGATATGTTTAATTTATGTTGTGCACCGCTTCGTATATCGACTAATTCGCAAATTAACACTATATCTTGTAAAAAAACATGTTTTATGTAATTCATTTAAGAATGCAGTTTATTTAATGCGAGCATATGTCAGGCGCCGGGACACATTATGCAGCATTTTTTTTAAAGCGAATTTTATTAATGGCATTATAGATTAAGAGTTTTAATTTATTTCGTAATTACGTTTTGATGTGTCGTGACAGTTCTGGAGCCCCCGCACTCTATGAAGTGAAATCGCAATAAAAAATCGCACTGGACACGACGGTAATGTGGCAAAAATCTCGTATTGTATTTGTGTTTTGCGTCGTCGTCGGTCGTTGTTTTTTATGTTTCGTTTTTGAAGATCTTTATAACTTTCACGAAGTATTAAATTGTCGATGATTGTCTTATAATTGTGATGATATTTGTGTAGAAAGCGCAATTATGTGAGTACTTTACGCGGACGCTCTAACGGGTCATCGCCAAAACAATACGCAAAAACCAATAAGGCCTAAGTATTGTTATTAGAGTCTATTGGACGGACATGATCTTGATGTGCGTGAACGTTGCACGAATGCCAAATATTCCTCAATAGTGGCTCATTATGGACGATAAAACATGATTGACACCGGCGCTAATTTATTTTTTACACTTTCATTATTATTTTTACATACAGATAAATCTTAATAGCACCCGTGTGTATTACGTCATTACGTCGGGATCAATTTTGACATCAAACGACCTCTAAGAACACAATCAACCCCCACAATCATTGGATATACAGTTGATACCGCTTAATCAGGACAACTGGTCTAGACTTCTAGATCTAAGTTTATAACAATTAACTTCCAAGATCATGCGAGAGCTCTAAGGTCTGTTTTTATAATATGATATCGGAATAATCTTAAATAACACTTTTAATATAAATCACACATGTCACAAACTTTTTGTATTTGTTTAAAAAAATCTAAAAAATAAATATTATAAATAATTATTCACCTTTATTGTCCGCAATTGCAAAATAAATACAACAATATTTGTTTCTGTTGGCACGGTCGCGATTTTTTTTCTCGCTCGCATCCGGTACGATGTGCCAGGTGCAATGAAACGTACGAGTGACACGTGCTGCGTGAGCTCAGTCGGGGGTGAGATCTCATTATGCGGCGAGATCGCCGAGTGTGCGTGTCATTTCCACGTCATAATTATTAGTTAAAAAAATCCAAAATTTCGATCAAATCATGAAGCATATAATGAATAACTATTTTTATTCTTAGAATAATCTTTTTTTTTTTAAATATCAAGATTGATTTAAAGTTTATCAATATCTTGACATAAAGTGCTTAAGGTCTTTGAGAGGCTCCCTTTCCGACAACGCGGTTGTTTTCGAGCCGCCGTGACGGATGAGGGGTTAAACGGACTCGAATCTATCAGTATGCATATTTTCAAATTCAAGCAGTATCATCATAATTCAATAGTTTTCATAATCAATATCATCGGGTGGATGAAATAAGGCATTCAGCAGTGAATATATAATTAGAACGGAATGGTAACAGAAAGCGCACTCACACTTGGATTTGAAGAACTACATATATTAATCGATGATCAAAATCATGATCGATGATAGCGTGAAGAAACTTGTTTTGTTGGATGCACTAATATCGTATCGATGATTAAGAAGACAAGATTAGAAGAGAGTTGAGTATGGCAAAAAAAAAATAATGAGTCACAAAATAACAATCTAAATTAATATTTTGAATTGGAAAGTAAGTAAGTGATTGAATATCATGAGGACCTACGGCCAAACTTCAGAAACCAAATTCGTTTCTTTCTATAGAATTTCTGCGTTATGCAGTTCACGTGTGATTTTCCGGTTTTATGCTTTAATCTAGCCGTGTGATGGGGGTCTATTTGGGACCCCAATGTGCCAAGAGGGAGTGAAACGTACGAGTGACACGTGGTGCGTGAGCTCAGTCGGCGGCGAGACGTCGCCGAGTGCGTGTGTTATTTACGCGTCATATTGATTAGTAGAAAAATCAAAAATATCGACCAAATTCTGAAGCATAACATGAATAACATGAATATTTTTTGAATTCATTAATATTTTGACTAGAAATGCTTGGGGTCTATTTTACATTATACACAGACCCCCTTCGGACGACGCTGTTGTTTTCGAGCCGCCGTGATTGGTTAATGTCAATCTACTCTCAAATGTCAACAAACAGTGATTCCAAAGGGTTCATCGCGTGTCTTGTTCGATGTGCGTTTCGCAACAACATGCTCCGTGATCCATTTAAGTGCGATCTCCTCCAGAGTTCGCAAAAAGCCTATATCAACACCGGTATCCAGCGAAATGCCGAAATACCGGTTTTGCCGCAGTCGGGTCCGGCGCTGCGACGCCGGGACGCCCGGCACATCTCGTTGTCGACGCGTCTTCCGTCGCACTGGTGGAGACTTCCGCGGTGCAGGTGGGGCCAGGGGGCCGCGGGGGCATCGACCACGGCGACCTTGCGGCCAGCCGAGCGTCCTTCAGCCCCCGGGCCCCCTCACCCACTCAGGACAATGCACCTTTCTCCAGCCGATCAGGTTTATATCTGCAGCCAGCCAGCCTTCTCCGGCTCCGCTCCGTATTCGTTTTCATCCTCTTTTTAGTGCACCGGCGAACGCATCTGCTGCACTCGATACATTCTACCGGCTCGAGATGCGATCCGGACGAGAGATCACGTCCCGATCCCTATTGTGCAACAGTAATCAACCCCGGCTATGATTTATCGGCATTTCGCATCACGTTCTCGGAGGACGCAACGCCCGCTAAGATGCCTCGTTGCTCTCTTTTATGCGCATTCTAGTTTTATCGCATCCATAACCTACAAACTATACAATAGCCATCGCTCTATTAAACATATATTGATGCTGAGCTATACGTATATTTTCCGAGATTAATGCAAAGATTGCATGCGTTCATTAATCCGATGCATCTCGCGTACCAAAATAATTGACGACTTGCAAATATATTATATCCGTTCCGTGTTAATTATGTCGAGACAACTTGTCCGGAATGTCTATCAAACGGTATTTAGTTCACGGTATTATTTTAGTGTTTTCTTTGGCATGGGGTGACAAGTGTAGCGCCAGAAGCGCCAGTTTCGTTCACTAAGCCCTAGTTAACTTACACGACATTCCCTAGGAATCATGCGTTCAATTCGCTATTGAATTCCGTGCTGAATACGTCTCAATTTAATGAGACATTTTGATTCTCGCTCCCAGGAACCATCACGCCGCAACCGACAGCTTCATTTAGCTGTTTTTTACCGGATTTACCGGCACTGCCCGCAGCTACATACACACATACGTATGCGACCGAGGAATATGCGATTAGATAATCAGCCGATATCATCTCAGTGTCGATTCAATTCACACACTGCGAAATGCGTCGAGAGATGTTACTCGGAATAAGTAAGGTCATCCCGCTTCAGTAATTTAATAATAATGAAAACAATTCGAACGGTAATTTTTAAGTGTGCATTAAAAATTTTCGCAATTCCATTGTCAATTAGATGGCGGTTCGTTCTCCATGGTTTATTAGTTATAATTAATATAGCTGTTTTGTTGAGCAATATGTGCGAAAATTTAATAGAATGGAGCAACGGTATAGTTTAATCTGTTGCATTGTTAATTAGTTGTTCGAATTAATTGATTGTGTTTCGAAACAAATTCTTTTTATATTGAGAAATGGATCGTCGTGAATGATTGGACTTTTCGGTCTGTTTTTTGTTCGGACGTGTGGAACCGCACTCCGATTTTCATCTCGCTAGCGCAGTTTTTGCAACATACACTTTGTCATGAATTGACACAGTTCCGAGTTATTCCGCGGCGATTTTTTTTATGTCTCACTTTCGTCATTCTCCGGGGAAAGTGGTTCGAAAGGATAATTTACAACGCGACTGATGGGCCCGGCGTAGTTTTTATTTTTCATTCCGCGCTGACTTTCATATTCGTCCTGAATTGCGTCGTCACTTTTTGCTCGTCACTGCGGTTGTGGCGCCACGCTTTTCGCCATTCATAAAAATATGGCACGGCGCGATGATGCTTTTATTTTCATGCGACCGTCGGCAGATGCAGATCGCACATGGGAAGCGAGAGATGATTGCGTACAAATCATTAGCCGGTGACGCAATGCCGATGGTATGATTTACCGATTGTGTTGATGGGTAGCCGAGTGAATGAAGAAAACACACAGCTAATACTTTCTAAACATTATTATGAAAATATTCCCTGTGATTGATGATGGTGGCGATGGGTATTATGGGAGAGATTGGCGTCGATTGCATCACCACCACCTAAATATGACGGATGCGTCTGTTTATACTCTTTGAGTGCATCAATCCGAACGTGTCAATACAAAAGATGTAAACGGAGCCGTTTATTATTTTTTTTTGTTGTTGCCGTCAACCTATGACCGCATGCAACTATCGTCCTCCGGTTTACAAGAGAGTGCGTCGGCATATGGAGATATATCTGTTTTTTATTGGTGCGACGTGTTGGGCGTCATTACGCGTTAATTCGTGTATCAACCGACGCGGATATAATTCTCGTCATCTCGGTGATTTATTCAACGCGTCTCAATTTACAATAAATCACTGTAATAAATTGATATTTATTGCATAATTTTTAATATTTTATCTGTGATTAATGATACGGTTTATTTCCGCTAGATCTGCACCACATCACATTAAAAAGTTCACGTAATCAATAATCATGAACCATCGATGGATGTTAATTTATTTACATTTTTGTTATTAAAATACAGTTGTAACGGACGGTATAAAGATTTACTCAAGTAAATGTATATCATCCTTAATACGATATCAGTCACACTGTATTACAATTTTGGTTATTATTTTTTTTAAATTAAATTTAAATAGATTGATAAGATACTTATCTTATTAAATATGATGTGTTTACTGACTACTTTAAAAGAATTTTAACATTTGTTTATCGAATCAATACAAGTCGATTTTTAATACGGGTTTCGTTAGTTTCTGATGCATATTTCATACAAATTCGGGGTTTCGGGAAAAGGTAAAAATCTTCAACTTTGCAATAAATTGAAAAATCTGCTAAAAAAATAGTAAAATTTTAAAAATGTTGATAACATTGCTAATATTTAAAAATGTTGATAACATTGCTAATAAAAAATAGTCACTAGTGCCGTTATGAAATACGAGTCTTTACTATGCAGCTCCATTAATTGTATATTTTCATCTGACGTAAATGATTTCGCACTAGGGTGCAAATTGTCAGATAGTGACGATAATTTTCTTCAATAAAATTATATGTTTATTATCCTTTGTGTGTACATATTTTAAAGCTCTAGTTTTATGCTGTTTTCATTTCATCTCATATACTATTAATTTATTTCAATTGAAATTGCAGATCGTAACATTATAAATAGCATATTGATTGATCTCGAGCGCCTAAGTCTCAGAGCGTCTCATTTTTTAATGATAAAAATACTTACGTACTTTTTAAATATAAATTCTAAATTGCGTATTTTATCTGGAGTTAGGATTAACCATTTTATATAAACTTAAAATTTTTAGAAGACGGAATTCCGAAAAAAATGTCTTAAAAATAAACTTTTAAAATCCATTTTTCTAAACAAAAATATACTATTTGCATATATCACATAAATAGGCTTAACATCAAAAAGGTTAATCAAATATTTGCATTTGCTTCAACGATTTTTCTTTATCTAACTATCTCTGAAAATCGTATGACGCACTATGTGCTATATATGATAATAAATAGTAGATAAAAAATACGCTGAAATTGTGATAAATGCTTATTTATCCAAAAATGTTTATTACCCATTTTTTTTTATCACAAAGTTGATAATGGAGACTTATTGAAATAAAATACAAGCTGTCCTCGACTTACGTGCGTTTTATCAGGTCGTTTCATAAGTCTATGCGTTTTTTTCTTACATTTGCTCAAATGCAAAACTCTTTTACTACTAAATAACGTGACCTAAAGTGACTCAGCATGAACGGCGCAGCGCTTAGTGACAAGATATCCCCCCCCCCCGCTGCCGCTCCGCATCTAGCAGCGCTCTCGCTTTACATTTTTCTCAATTTGCTTGGAGGTGCTGCAGCTCCGCAATGCATATGGACGAGCCGCTCCTAAAAAATGAAATCCCAATAATAAGCATACATTTCAAGTCTGTTATATATATAGCACTCTGTATCAAGAAAAGTAAAAGATCTTTTCTACATAGCTTTGCTTTCGTACACCTTTCCAAGAGACATAGTCGTTGTACGTATGTTCTATTAGTATAGATATTTTTTTGCAATACTTTATAGAAATCGAGCATATATATGCACACGTATCGCAGTAATCGGTCATTATCGCGCGAAGGTCAGTGACTACGAAAATGTAAATATTTTATTAATACCACCTTTATATTTACAAACATGTACGTAATGAGTTTATAAATTGCATATTGGATATTTGCGATGATCACGATTTTTATTATCGTCGGCTCGATCCTCAATTTTGTTGCGTGATTGCGCTTAATGATATGCCCTTATGAGTCGGCGCTTATTAAATTAAATTGCACAAATTTGGCCGTCGTCTCGGTGCGACATTGGTGCAGTAGCGCTACTCGTCTTTGAGCCATTGTTGCGCGGAAGAGCATCCCTCGGCGCGCCGGAGTCGTTGCGCTGATCAGGAAGATGATGATGATTGCCGGGTGGTTTGTGCCCGAGGGTCGGTGTCCGGCACGAGGTCAGCGATCGCACAGCACGACCGACCTCCGGCCGCGGCCGCCGGAGAAAGTCCCACTGTCTTTGCGGCGCCTATCATCCCTTTCACTGCTTTATTTCACCTTTCCTGGTTCGGATAAGTTTTTTTTCTCTCTCAATATTATAATGCGCATCATTTAATTATGATCTCATTTATCTTTGGCTTCCATTCGTGTTGTTTTAAATGCTCGCCTCGGGGCACCGTCGATCGGAATGCATTCCGAGATGCAAATTCTCGGCAATTATTTTATTGACTGGTGTAAACGGCTCTTCGGCTACTTGTTTCTGCGTCTTTCGTTTACGTTACTTTCGTCACTCTCCTGCGGTCGACCTGCGAGGTCGTGACACTCGTGATGGCTCATAGCCGTCCTTAATTATTCCGAGTGTCAAACGCGTGAAACGGAACTATGTAAAACGATTACGTGTGTCACGTACCATTAGCAATAACTCTTCGTGCTTTCGGGCGTCGTTTCTCCGATGACCGTGTGCGTCTATTCATCGCGGAGACACGAAAATTGTGCTTTATGCAAATCGAGGGAGGTGAAATGGTTTTACGTGACGAAAATTACGATCGCAACGGGCGTCGCGTTGCACCGATGAGTCAGGGCGACCGGCGTCGCATTGCACACTGCGACGTCCCTGACCTTTGGCCACCTGTCATTTTATTTATCGCGGTTTGAGCTGTCACCGGGCCGCAGTGTGCAGCATGTCAATCGATTATAGCAGGTAAACAAAAGAGCCCCACGGCCATATGGCGTACGAGCATTTTGAGGATGGCCACGCGATAATGATGCAAGGTTGCCGGTGGCCGCCTGTTGGTCGCCGATCGGTCCGGGTCGCCGAACCTGACCATCGAGCGTCTTGTTTTGATTTCGCATGACTTATTTCGTGCGGTGCAAAAGTTCACCGTCTTCAATTATTTGCGGAATGTCATTTTACTTTACATGCATACTTTATTAACCCTAGATAACTGGACATTCTTTTGATGTACTACTTCTGGGAATTCGAAATGTTTACGTAGTGTCTCGACATGCCATTCTCGTAAGACATGCGGATGACCACTCGCTATACCATATTATTTATATGCCAATTGAATTAAAAGTATGCGAAACCCTCAATACGGTAACTTCGGTGCGTTCCATAAAAAATATGTTGAAAATGCGCTCAATTCTTTTTTTACATAGTTCACGTAAAAGAACAAATGCTATGTTTTTACACGAATCATTTGTTTTCACACGATTCCCAGAAACAAAATATTTTCAATTTCTCGCGTTGTTACGTCCCGCTGTTCGAAGACATTTTATGTCACAATACCAAGGAGCGAACAAGTAAATAAAATTGTGATATTTAAAACGTTGAGTGTATATCGAAAACAGGACAAACGATCAGAATCAGAAAAAATACGCATGATACTAATGCAACGTATTATAATTGCGTTGAGAGCATTTTTACCCCATTGCTGCTTAAAAACAACGATATATCGTTGTATAGCATTCAAACGATTAACGCTATCCAAGATTACAAATATTTATATTGAAGCTGCGGATGATTAAAAAATAAAAAGAAGTATATTTCAAAAGTGACTCAGTATGGACGGCGCGGAACTGCTCCGAGTCGCAGCGCTTAGGGACGAGACTTTCCCCCACCCGCTGCCGCCCCGCATTCATCCAATACACGACGCTGGTAGGACTGACAAGCAGACAGCGCTTTTGCTCTACACCGCGATAAATGTTTTACATCAATTTTCTTAAGGGTGCTGCAGCTCTGCAGTGTATATGGAAATATTTGAGCATTTTTCATCAAGACTAGATTATATATCAATCGAATTGTGCTGCATAGCTCGAAATAAATAAGGGAAATATAAAAATATATGAAATCCTGGTTTTACGCGTCCTTGTTTCACACGGTAACATGTATCACGGTCAAAAAATTAAGGAAAATGCACGATATTTTTTATTTAACATTATTATTATAATTTTAGTACTGGCGTGTTTCGCTATTATGAAAAATACGATATATTTGTTGTTTAGCATTCAGAGGTGTAGTAATCGAATACATATTTAAAACAGTTATACAATTTATACAACTAACCATTGATCACGGATATTACTAGCCATGAAAGTGATTTCGCATCATCTTTTGTATTATGTTTATAAATAAAAAAATGTTTATTTTTAGAAATCATTATTTTCTTTTTATAACCTTGGAACTAATCCTCCATATGTCTTTTTTACACAATCTACGTCTTACACTTATGGTGAACACTGATTAAAGTTTATCTATCTAGTGTTATGTCTACTTAAGATAATTTCTGAATGAAAATGATTCAAAATAATTGTCAATTATTCGTTTTGGTATCAGGGCTACCACATGCCGGCGTATGATCGCTTTGTCCTTCACGTTGGTCTCTTACCACCGCCGTTCTTCGCGGTCTGCGGAGCTCTTCTGCGTAATGAAATATGTATGTTCACAGTGAAATAATTAGCGTCATCGAATGTCACTGTCAAACCACTGGCTCCAGCCGTCTGATCTCAAAATAGTACCCGACACATTCCAGCCGCATTTTATTGAATGCATTATAATATAACACAAACAGTTGTTGTCGCGCAAACTTTTCATCGCGCTGATCTTTGTGTAATGTTACATTTTTTTCTTAAACATGACCTTGTACCAAAACGTGGATAATGTCCAATCGCATTAGCTGTAATGATTGCGACATGAGTTTGTCGTTTGGCCCTAGGAAAAACAGTATTTGTTTAAATTATCCGTATCGGCCCAATCGAGAAGTGAATGTAAATGTCGAGTCCGTGAAAAAGTATTTAAATTTTTCATATTTTTGCATCAAAAACGTATGACGTCTTTCTTCTGCGTCGTTAACATAAGGCCGCACGAATATATTGGGAGCAAGATTATTCGCAATTAGTATTAATAATTCATAATCATAAATATTCAGATCCGTTGTTGTACGCGGATCGCCGTTTGAATTGAGTAAAAATTTTACCGCCCACGTATTATTTTACTCGTTTGAGAAAAATCGCTGATAAATCATTAGTCGAAAGTTAATCGGATAAGTCGCATTGTCTAGTCGGTTATTGGTTAAATTGTATAATTACAAGCTAATTGGTGTCGTTAGTGTCTGCATGATTGTGCAGGGTCGCCTTAGGAAATATGGCCATTGCACAAACGTGCATTCGAGTCGGTGGGTAACCCAACCACCTCTACATCTCGGAGGCGCCGGCGCGGAGGAGAAAGGTGCGACCGCGGCCGGCATTCTTCCACCGCTGGCTCCTGCATAAGTCACCCAGCAGCTTGTGTGGGAGAAGATCTATTCTGCAAAACCCACCGACAATTCGCTCACAGGCTGGCACTTGATGGTGTTTTCAATTGCGGCGACGCAAATAATGACTCCCCTGTCCGCTTTAAATTAAGCCGCCTCTTCTCGAGTCTATTCTCGCGAGGGATAACTCGTAAGATTTTATGGAAATTCCGCGCGTATTGTTGGAAAACACGCATCCGCAAAGAGCGTGTAGGAATGCGACGTTCAACATTGCGAGTTTCAATAAAATTTGGTCACTCGAGTCAAAACAATTGAAGCGCACTGTGATTTATGGTTTTTTTCTTTTTTTTGTTGCAGAGGAAAGTTTGCCACTGTGCGGAAAATATGCCATCTGGTAACTGGAGTTGAGTATGCAGCCAAGTTCATCAGAAAACGAAGGCGGGCTGTAGACATAACCCACGAAATATATCATGAAGTTGCTGTGTTGTCGCTGTGTGCAGATTCACCGCGCTTGGTGCGCTTGCATGAAGTCTATGAGACCCGCACGGAGGTTGTTCTTGTGTTAGAGCTGTAAGTTCATATTCTTATTATTAATTCAATAGCACAATCTGTAAACTATTACAATAGTTTGCTTTTATCATAGATATTAACATGCAGAGAAAGGATCCAGCGATCCTATCTCCAAGACGAGGGCCTTATTCAGACTTTTTTAAAAATGTCAAATGTTCGGGTTCTTTTTAACCGGTTCAGTGCCATGAGTACACTGGTGTACGCTATGCGGAGTGGTCACTATTCCCAAACGTACACATTTGTACAAGTATTTTTATTTATTTGTACCTTTACATATTCGTTGGATATTCTATATCATGTTGTAGTGACATCTATTACGGATATTATTACATACTAAAAATCATACATACTAAAAATGGGATTACAACTTGTTAAAAAATCCATGGCACTGAACCGGTTAAACGGATCTTAGTACTCGAGTTTTCCTTTCTCGGCTGTGGTGCCAGTTTATTGAGATGATTTTTTAGTCTTAGGTTATATTTAATGTTGTAGGAATCGATTGGTTCCATCACAGAAGGGACTTCATTAGGCACAAACATGATTATGCGTAGCTTCTTGGTTTGGAAGCGATCTATTACTTTTATATTGGAGGATTTTGCTGTGGCCCAGATTTGAATACCGTCCAGATCGGACGTAATATGGATTTATAGATAAGCAGTTTATTATTTAGGGATAATTCTGTGGTTTCATTCCTAAGTATTTAACCGAGTCTGTCTGGGGCAGTAGCTCACCATCGATGCTCATAGGAGGGCAGTGAAGCATATGAACTGACTTGGTTTGATTTGGTATAATTTTCCACATTTTTGATGAATATTTATCAGACTTTCCTGAAGCATCTCGGATGCTTTGTCTGGATCCTCCTGTGTTACCAGGAGAGCCGTGTCTTCTGCATATGTGACGATTAGGGTGTTTTCGGCGTTGGGCATTTCAACGTTAATCGGATAGAGTGCGGTTCTTTCTTCATTTTACTTGACGCGGAAATGTCTGTTTGTTGAAATATATGATTTTAAGATTATGTAAAAATGATAAGGTAGATTTTACTTAATATAGGGCAGTAGTCTTTCATGTCAAACTCTGTCAAAGGACTGGGTTATATCAAGAAATGCCGCAGAGCAATACTTACTTCCTTCCAGGTCGTCGTGTATTTTAGCAATAATTCTGTG